>JAULBU010076405.1:0-10031 GCA_032358235.1 Odonthalia washingtoniensis | reverse complement strand
CTGTTGAAATATGTTGATATCGCTCATTGCCATTAGAGGACCAGCGCATGTGGTCAAGTGGTTGTTTTACGTTTTAAAATAGACCTCCGTTGATAGAGCTTCTGCCCATAGTGATTTCGGTAATCGTTTTCCATGTATCATTGATCGGACAAGATCAATTAGCGTACGGTTAAGCCTCTCAGCCACTACATTTTGGTGCGGGGTATACGCGGTTGTAAGATGGTGTTGTATTCCACACTTGAAGAAGTGGGATGTCAATTGGTTGATAAGTATTCTCCACCTCTGTCGCACCGTACTGTTTTTATTTTGCGGCCGGTGAGCCTTTCGGTGAACTTCTCAAAACGTAGAAAACAACGAGCAGTTTCAGACTTGTTCCGAATTGGATACGTGAAGACCCAATTTGAGTGATCGTCAATAAAGGTGACAAAGAATCTAGACCCACCAATTGAGGGAACCTTCAAATGACCGCATACATCTGTATGTACAACATCTAGCATTCCAGCGGCCCTACCTGTCGGACGTACTTTCGGTAAATTTGATTGGTGAGCGTTTCCCGTCACACACGACTCACATAAGTTATTATTACTTCCATTTGAATTCAATGTGCGCTACCTCTTCACGAATTGGCAATGAGCTACTCTGAAGAATGTATAGGGAGCCCTGAAGATATCCCGTGGCAACGCAAGTTGAGTCGTTGATTACTTTGCATTTACCAATTCCACATGTGGTACACAAACCCTTTATATCCATCATACTTACTGATAGTAGAGAGTACTCGAATGATGGAACATGTAGGACATTCTGAAGTTTGCACTTAACCATTCTGTTTTCATATGGCAATTCCAGAATGATATCTCCACGTCCTGCATCTGTTACTTTTGCTCTGGTACCCATCTCTACTGTTGCTCTGGATACTGGAGTGAATGTGCAAATAAAGACTTGTCAAAAGTCATGTGGGATGTACATCCCGAATCGATAATCCAAGAAGAGTCACACGTAGGGTAATTTGATTTTACAATGTTCGTCATAAGACAAGTATATTTATCTTCAGATATTAATTCCTTGTTGCGATCATCACGTACCTCCCCAAAAATGCATTTGATCGATCTCCGTCCTTGTTATCACGATTTGGATGGTGGCCATTTACACCCTTTCCCCAACATCGATTCGTTGAATGTCCATCACGACACAATTGTCACAATGTCATTTGCGGCGAACCGTACGTCCTGTCTTTATTGAGCCACTTGGCATGCGCCCAGTCACTTTTACGAGGGATGACCAATCCGACGTTGATGTTTTGACTTTATCTCTTTCCATTTCACGTTGTTTTCCTTGTAGTAGTCTACTCTTGACTAATTCAAAATTGAACGAGTCATTATCATTTACAAGGGCATCCGGAGCTACAATTAAGCTCTCATACCGCAATAACAGACTATTTAAAACAGCCATTGCTAATTCCTTATCATCAATAATGACATTCATCGACTTTACACTTGCAGAAAGTTGTTTGACCCGGTTGATATAATTCAACACTTTCTCTCCATCATTCATTGTCACAGTGTAGAAATGACGACGTGCAGATAACTTATTGAGCAATGTGTGACGTTCAAACACGTTTAAGATAGTTTTCCACATTTAGCCGTTTCTACATCGCAAACATGCTCAAGATGCTCATCTCATAAAAAGAGTCCAACAATTGTTCTTGCTTTGCGGTCACCCTTGTTCCACTTTGCCTATCTTCACGATCGGAATCATCCAACGGTGGATCGTCTTCAATAAAGTTGTCCAGATCTCTTAGTGCAAGGAGTAGGACTATATTTTTCTTCCAAGTGTGGAAGTTTGTGTCTCTCAGTTTTTCAATTTTGACAGAGCCCCCTGTTTCTTCCATGATATAATAGAAGCAGGTAACAAAAATTAATTTCGGTTTCAACAGTACAAAAAGACAATAAACAGTTAGTATACAAACAAAAAGCGCTACCAAAACAAATTAGAACAGACATAACCGACTGACTATCGTCGGCAACAAAACAGGTAAATATAACACTATCCTTATAATATAAAGGAACTCAAATAAGATATTGAACAATAATCCGATTCGTACGCCCAAAGCACAGGATGAACAGGAACGAAAACAAGGGCCGATCATTTGTTGATGGTCGAAGGTTAGTGTGCGTCCGGGCCCATAGCGTGATAAGAACAAGGTTCAATAATTTGAAAAAGTGAAGAAGATGTAAAGGATTTTTACTGATTTTCTTGAAGAGAAGGAGAGGGGAGAAGTTTTTCATATCATCATTCAATCCCATCGGCGGGTATTTACATCTTTTCTGTAGGATATGGTGTAAATAACAGTGTTCAACTACTCACGTGTCATGATTCTATTGGGTAGGATATAAACACGTGGCCACGGTGGCCAGTTAAGTGAGTGAACACACTATCTTCAACATACTCAGCTTCTCCGACTCAGACTACGCTGCATCGTCTGATCGTCATTTCACCTCTGCATCCATTATCACTTCCGACGGTACACCAGTACACTAGATTTTCCGCAAACAAGCCACTGTCGCGCTTAGCATGTGTGAAGCGTAATACGTCTCCGTGAGCCAAGCGCTTCAGGACCTTATCTGGATCAGACGCCTCCTTTCTAAAATTCAATCCTCATCCTTACTGTCCACCCCTTTCTTCGTCTACAACGCTGGCATCATAGACATCGCTAACCATACCGGTAAAACAAAAAGACGCAAACACATCTACATCAAACATCGCCATCTCCATCATCATCTTAAATGTTCAACTATTTCATTACGTCAAATTCCCACTACGAACAACTATGCTGATCTCTTCACTAAAACTATTCTTCCTCTTCAGCATTTCTTTCTGTTACAGTCCATTCAACATGCTACTTTATCATATTCCTAAACCCCCATGTCCTCAAGCACGGGGGAGTGTGAGCCTTTTTTCTTTTTTCCTTCTCTTTCCTTCTGCTTCTGGATCCTCCTCTCTATTCTACCAAGTCTTTTATTTTCTGCTTTCTTTTTCTTCTTCTTCTTTTTCTTTTTTTGCGAGCCTTTTCTGATCGCACGGTCACATGTCACACGTTACACTTTCATTTCCCCACACTTTCGCAGTATAAAAGTAATCTATAGATGAGAAACAATATATCTCGATTGGTTTCTCATCTTATCGATCTTGTTATTCCACACTTTTAATACTGTTTTAAATATTGAAGGAAGAAGAACGTGTAACGCGTCAATTGTGTCTAAATTTGCACTGTTTAGACCGTTGTTTAGACCGTTGTTTAGACCGTTGACTGACAGGAGAAAGTCTCACAATAGTGGTCTTTGGCATGAGCGGTTTTGCTCGTCTTACTTTTAGTTTTCGTACACGTTTATGATTTCATGGACCAAGCTAGGAGTAAACTAAAAACACCCAAGACGTTTTGACTCTAACTCTCGGTGTATACGAAGTCCAATTCAGATACAGAACCCTCAAATTTTAATAAACAATCTATGTTTTTAAACCAATGAAAAAGACGAAGAAAAGAAAAAACATTGTAGTGCCGACCGCTTACTACCGAAACAGAAACGAACAGTCATTTCGGAATCAAAACCATAACGCACACAAGAAACCACAACCGTAACCGAAACACAAACAGAACAACCTCCTCTTCTGTGAAAAATCCGCCAAATCAACTTATTCTGCTATGGAAAGAACTGACTCCACACCCAACTCCCCAACCGATGCCCTAACCAACTCCCCAACCGACTCTCCAATCTCTGAGAATCAATATAACAAAAATACCGTCCCTCCCCTCCCACCGCCGATTGGTATCAGACAAGACCCATCAAGGTTCACAGCGGCAGAGACAGGCTCTGTTTCAATTGAAAATAATGGAGATGTGAGTGATGTAATTTCACCAAGATGACCATCACATCCTTCATCATTTTCCATTGCATTTTCGCGGACGGGAGGGGGAGGCAATGCACCACGAACAATTTGGTACCAACAATCACCCGCAAGCGCAGAATCCGGTTCAACAAAGCCCTGGATGAAGCATTGCTGAAATTTGTATCCGTAACTGGAGCCCATTTGGCAGCGCACGTTAAGATGAAAGTTAAATACGAAGAAGCTATTCCTCATTTTATTAACGCAGTTCCATCGTCCATATTGGATGAAATTCAAAACCCGTCCTGGAAAACTCTGAGTGACAGGTTCAAAAAATAACGGACGACTACAGGAATGCAAGAAGGCAAAATGAGGGGGCTACTGGTATTGCGGAAGAGTATGGAGAGACGGAGCAGTTATTAGATGACTTATTATTGGAGATGAATGAACACGAGGAAAAACTGCGTGAAGTCAGAGACGAAAGAACTGCATTGGAGGAATGTTTGACTTCAGGTGGCGAGAACATTAGAAGAATGTCAACAAATAGACAAAATGCATCAACATCATTAAACGATAGTGAACAAATAAATTCATCAAATATAGAAAATTATTCATCTAAAAGTAGACGTAGAGATGACGGTGTATCAGATGACGAAGTTGTTTTAATTCTTAAAGAAAGTTTCAAAAGCAGAAACCGGAATGACGCTAAGAGAATTAAAATTGATGAAGATCGTCTTAAGTTGGAATTTAAAAAGCAGGGAGGGGAAAAGAAATTGGAGGAGAAAAAGGATTTGATGCAACGAAAATAAATAATGGACAAAAAACGTCTGGAACTTCAGGAAAGACTTTTGGATATGGAACGTGAAGAACACGCTAAAAGAAATGAGGAACGTAGATGTTTATAGTATTTTTGGCTGCATTACCAGAAAGCCTGAAACAAAAAGACTAATTTATATTATTCTGAACTTAAATAATAATCTAAGAACGGTGCTTCACATTGAAAGTAATTAGATACTTGTCCTGAATTATGAAGTAAAACCTTAAAATTTCACAGAAGTACCGATGATTGGTACAACAGAGCTATTGGTGCTGTCCTTGATCATAAAAATCGTTTAAAATCTTGTGAAGACCACATTTTTTACATCCTTATAGCTCCACTCAACGGCAATTCTAGCCGCACCCATATCCTTATTAAAACAAGCTTCTGTCGGTGTCTCTGTCCCTCTAATATTTCTGTTATTTCCGAGAATTAAGCAAGGTCCTGATACATACGCGGGATCTCCGTATATGTAAAATTGCCTATTATCTATATTTAATGTATTTGATATTATGTAATCAATTCCTCTATTCCTGTACAAATTCATGTCATGTCTACATCCTTCCTCCGGGTCATACATGTTAAAATTAAGGCCATTGGGTGTCGTAATGATTTTATATATTAAGCAGCGGAATATTTTATGACCTGAATAGCACGAACGTTGGAAATGGCTGCGTCCTGACGGTCTATTCATGTGGATTTCGGTGCCGTCGATCCATCTGATGTATGAATCTAATGGTGCACCGTTTTTTTTTATATCATTCGCATACTTTGCTGCATGATCACGAATAAACTGAGTCCTAAATGTACTTGTCGAGTGACCATAATTGTCCATAAGACATTCAAATCATTCCCAGAAAATTTGCGACATAATTAGTGCCTTCATTCAGAAAATATATTCGAGGTCCATCCACCTGGTTGGTGAAGCCAATCTTTTTAATAAAATACATGTATCTGTTATGGGACAACAGTAATACCTTCTTCTATTTGTTGTCACACAGAACCCCACTAAGACCGTAATTCTTCCAATTTCTTTTGGGGTAAATCGGAAGTCGGTTAAAGATCTTTCGGTCGAAAAGTTGTTTAAATTAAATTAGGTTATTTTTATAAGCCTTCTTTCATTGCAAAGGTATCCAACATCTTCGTTAATTTTTGTTTGCCTTGTCGAGATAATACAACGCCAGTACATCCTCACGACACGCGACAGACGAGAGAATCGCAATGTATATTTTAATGCGATACTTTTGCTTGCATTTTGCTACTGTGAAATCCTTTTGCCTCATACTTGTCTCTTGTAGAAAAAAATCCGTGAAGTTATTATTATATAAATCTTGTGCGCGTGTCGCAGTGAAAGTCATCAAGATCTCCACTTCGACACACACACAATTGTGTTATTTTTTTCTCTCAGGACGGATGTTTCATCCCCGAGCATTACTCCCAGTTGATCGCATTATTTCACTGTCCTTTAATGACACTTGGCATCATTAACGTTTCTCGCTTGGCCCCAAGTCAAATTTTTTTATTTCGCAAGTTTTACTTTTCCGACCACGTGTGCGAAAAACAGAGAGTAAAAGAAAAAAACCACTCGTGCCAAAGACCTCAAATTTTGGAGAAAATTATTTTTATTATTGTCAACTACTGTACTCGACATTTCCATCAGCTCTCTGTACATTACCAATCGTAACTGTACTGTACATATCATTAATACGTGCCAATACTCATCAACATGATTTCCAATTGCAACAAACCGCAACGGCGACACATTCTTTTGATCCGTCACGACGAAACAACTCTCAATCCTGGCACATCTTCAACGGACTCTGCGACATGGACTACAGGCAATAACGCATCAAGCAGCCGCATTAGTACCTTCTACATCTTCATCATGTAACTACCAATTGTGGGCCTGGGTTATGCGGTCGGTGCGACGATCAACGTCGCAAACTCCCATTATTATCACAGAATTAATCACATTCATACGCGGCGCCAAGCCCTTCGACGACCACGACAAGATCTTCAACATCATTGATAAGTGGAGCTTCTACAGGAGTGTCAGCCGTCAATCCACATGAAGGCTCTATGCCAGCTATGGGTGCCCTGGCCGTCCAAACGACAAAGCGTGATGGTTTATCTATAGGGGAACGTGCCAAAAGGTCAGCTGAAGATTTCACAATGTCTAAATTGCCAAACGCAAACGTATTGCGACGTCACCGCAAATATCAGCTTCGCTATCTGATAATGACGGGGGAGAAGGGAGTGATGGATCTGAACGAAAGTAATTGTTAGTACCAAACAGACTTCAAAATAACAGAGATTCGACTTTTGTTAATCGTATAAGACGCAGAGAATATCACGTATATTGGAAAATTCATTATCGTCATTTGAGAAGAAGAAAGACGTTGCTGGTGCTGCATCCCTTGAAATGAAACAGGGGCCTCTAACTCTGTTGGATATGGTTTTATCAATAATGTCACTGTACCTGAAATACCATTTGATTTGTTCGTACCACTACATGATGTTGGGTACCAACATGGTGAGAATTATAACACACACACAAGCTACGTACAGTCTCAGAATTTCAATCAGAATTGTAATCAAATGCCATATCAACATTCGAGTGGTGGCTGCCAATGACAAATGCTGGATCTTCCACATGTTACCAACGACGACGATGATGATTGGTAGCATCCATGGTTAAGAGTATTAATACCTAAAGGCTCATCACATAGAACGACCGATGTGGATAATTTTGTAAGAGGGGATGGAAGGTTAGATTCAACGACGGTGGATATATCCACTATATAGTCCAGGTAGAATGACATGACATTCAGTGAAGAGGAATGGACTCTCTGCTGTTGGTAGTGGTCGTGCATGAGCAAGGCATGGTCATGTGGCATCTGATCATGTTGTAGTTGAAGATGACAGCAGGTATTAAATGGCTGAGGAATTGATCAAAGGTGTGCGTGGAAACTCCGTTTCACATCTTGTTGAGAAAATGGCAGGTCGTGTTTTGAATGCTGTGTTTAGGTGTTTGCCATTAATACCAGTCGATGAAGTTGAAGATATTGCACATAATATGGAAATGATACACACTACACTAGATTCGAAGCTTTTTTAAGTGCGGTTATCCATGATGATGGTGGATATGTTGAAGACGATTTGCAGATGGATGATATTAATGTAGTCAGACAAGACACACTTAATCAGCAGCACCGAGTTCGTACTGTTCGGCGATGTCAATGACAGCACTAATATTGTCTTTCTTTTCTTTTCTTCATAGGAAAAATATCAACAGCCATGTGGGCCTCGAGTTCAGACGCGCGTGATATCAGTATGGTAGTATTTGGAACCAGTGGTCACCATCACAAAAAGTTGCTCTGAATGTACTGCATGAAGCTATCTGTTCAAGCAAAAAGAAGGAGATCAATCTGTATTTTGATGGATATTTTTTAAAATATTGAAGTATATAAAACATACCTTAACATATTGTACCCGTATCCCATCCATCAAAATCACTAAAACTTACGCCAGTAGTTTCATGCGGTGATCAACGAGTTGCTGCCCTCGTGAACGCTCGTTCGTTTAGTGAAACCGCACCCGCGATCCTCAATGATTGAAGTTTCTGAATGGACAAACTGTGCCTTTTCACCGACTATTATTATTAAAACTTCATAATTATGGGTTCTATTTATTTCTAATGAGTTAATTATCATAAATATTCAAACAGATCATTCATCAGGCGCATATTTTATTCAAAACAGAATTTAATATCAAAATAAAAGGAGAAATGAAACCAACAAATAACAACAGTAAACTAAAATATAGCTATACACTTCTGAAAATTAAAAGAGTCCATCCGAACATCTGCCATTTCACACCTATGGCACCATTCTAGCCACAGTATCCAGAGAATTCGATACCATTTAAGCTCATGTGCACCTCGCCTCCTTCAACTTCCTCATCCGATCCCTAATCACCGACGAACCTCTTCTACAGTCTTCTTTTATACATCGAACCATTTCCATGGAATATATCACGAAAAGAGAACTTCTGCCGGAAATACACAGCTTTCGGACCGTTCCCTTCACTAGCTTTCTTGTTATCAGCACGTGCGGGTCTCGATCAACTGTGGAAATGATTTCCGACAGACCCCTGTTGTTTTGGTACACCTTGAAAAAGTCCATCGGATCACGCGGCTGTCTCTTCCTCCATGTTCCAGCATCATACAATTCCAAACCACCACCAAACCGAAGGAACATGTCGTTATGTTCCGTCCCATGCACCGAACGTGTGTGGGCGGTCACATAGTACATCCCGGACATTTTGAATTTGACCGGGAAACATAATATGCTCACACCACGCGGGTCCACACGTTCACTGTCGTTTCCTCTTCTTCATTCAATCCCACCACCACTCTTTGACCAAAACGATTCAGGTTTCACATTACCCACCGAAATGTTAATTCCATCGTTTTCAGCGTTCCAAACGCATCCTCGCTTGAGCTGCGGGCCTGGTGATGGAAATGGTGTGGATTGCAAAGATGATGAAAGAGAAGGCGTTGGTGATGTTGTGGGTGAAGGCGATGGCAGTGGTGCCGACGATTTCGACTGACTTGGAAGTGACGATGTCGATGCCGATACCAACACTGATGGAGATTTCGATCCCGACACAGAAGGAGAAATAGATTCCAACGAGGATGCAGTGGTAGATCCGGACGCAGAGGGAGAGGTGGAAACAGAAATAGAGACAACCGATGGTGATGCCAACATAGATGGGGATGCAGAGACTGTACCTGGCATTGATGATGATGGAGACATGAAAGTAGAGGCTGATGACGATGCTGAAACATCAATAGAATGAAATGCCGATGGTGCTACCAGTAAAGACATATACATAAATGTAGAAACAGTAGTGGATGCGGAAATTTTAGGTAATTTCAATGCCGATGTCGTCGATACCAATGTCGATGTCGTTGGTACCAATGCTGATGTCGTTGGTACCAATGCTGATGTCGTCGGTACTAATGCCGATATATGTAAAGTTGGAGATGTGGACATAGATACTTCGGCAGATGGACACGGCAATAGCACTACCTGTAATGACGGTATAATTTCCACTGATGGTTCCACGCTTGAAGTGATTGCAACAACCTCCATGGATCCATTAACTTCCACAGATGGGAACATCGCTGATACTTCAGGAAACGGGGATGGTAATACCAATAACGATGGTGAAAATTCCATTGAAGGTCCCAAAGAAATTTCAGCAGTCTCCATAGTTTCACTAACCTCGGGAGAAGGCGCCAACGTTGATAACTCTAGAGATATCGATA
>JAULBU010076394.1:0-10032 GCA_032358235.1 Odonthalia washingtoniensis | reverse complement strand
TGCGCATTGCGACGGTGGTGCAAATCGAATACAAATAAAAACGGACGTCGAATGATTGGTAAGTACCGAAAGCAACAGGAGCAGTTTATAAAAATTATCATGGAACAGCAACGTCAACGGCAGATACTTCTCGAAAAGATGTTGGAGGAATTGGTTGCCGAAGATGTTGAAAAAGTAGAAGAAACTGGTACGAAAAGCATAGACAAGAACTATCTACGTAACAAAACAAGTAAAGAGGCAAACTTCATATTAAGCAAAGAAATTTGTACCAATTAGACTTTTTGGGACCTTTACAACGTTTCAAAATCTATGTACAACCGTATAAAACAGGGTTTACTCTAATTAAGTCCTGATGTTTGAAACTCCACCCAATCAACAAACTGCATGATAACATATTAGATGTAATATAATTTAGTGTTCGAAACAAATAATATTAGAAGTACAATGCTCCAACTATATTTCATAGTACGGTACTGCTGAAATTTGTTACATTTCACAAAAAGCAGTTGTTCGGCACAAATATACAAACATGTACTACATTACTGCAATTTAATTGTACAGTACCGATATGTTTTTAGGGGTTCGCTGTAATAATAACCAATTTTCGTTTCACTGCAATTAAATACGAATATTCTAATTTTAGTGAAACAGTAGTATTAACATAGATTTTTTGTATAAAAAAGTAGAGGTGAAGTGTTTTACCATAATTTTGATATAAACAATTGAGATTGATACTAAAGTGCTTATAGCTTGTTCAACAACATAAAAGAACTTTAAAATGCTAAGTTAGCATTTTTAGTAATTATATTGTTGAAATGTAAATAGTAGCATACATATGGAATGGTTTATTTCTTTTGTGCTTAATGGATACTTGCACAAATTCTTGAGCTTACATTTATATGAATGTAGTACTTCTCTGTAAAGGTAACCGTTATTGATAGTTTCATGGCTGTATAGGTCACATGATGGGATTTCCAGTATAAATGGACCAACTTGCACCCCCTCTCCAACTGTGGACGTCAACTGTGCCATCCTTCGAGATTTTTATACATATTCCAACAGTTTTAACTTAAATGCATCAAATGAATAGATAGTGTTCCATCCATTACCGAGATGCAAGTTATGCACAGAACTATCTTTTTAATCATCTCATTGTGATGACTGAGACTGTACTGTTGACAATGAGTCAGTAAATTCTATACTTGTTGGAGATGCTTTCAAACATGACAATATAATAAAGATATTGAGCGGTCTCTCTTGGTAATTAACATCCCACTGTATACCTCCCAATAAACTTATTGCGGTTCTAGTTTTTAACCGTGGTTTGCTCACAAGGAGAGTGCACCTGTCCATGTTGCACCAAAGGCCAAGCCGTTTGGAAAGATTCCATGCTAACTTGACTACTATCGCTGATTCATTCATATCGTGTGAAGAATACTGAGTTGTCATATACAACGGAAAGTAGATCATATGTTCTGCGGGCAAACTTTCAAATATATCTCTTGCCATATACGAAAATAAATTCCAATCACAATGCTGTGTGAAAGTTATTGAATTTAGAACAATGAATTCGTTAAAATTAGTTGCCGAACTGCGTTTGAAGACTCTTTGCAGTGTCAGCTGTATTGTTCAACAACTCCAAATTTTAGTGTCACACTACAGGCCTTTACAAGTTCGTTAATTATGGTTCTGCGATCGTACTCTCGTAAAAATTCTATTTCTCTATCCAGTCGTTGTACATATTCCTATGATTGGCACCACATGTCTTGTGAGTTTTTTATTTTAGTATCCATCATTCTCGAAATGGATTTTTTCTGCCAAGACAATTTATTCTTGGATTCGAAATGTTACGTGCCCTCTGAGGCGAACGGCAGCCCTGGTAGTTTTGTTTCGTGTCTATTGTTCCTCTTAGATCTTCGAACGACTTTATTATGGTCCAAAACTTCACCGGAACAATCAGGTGACAAAAGCCACAATAATAGTTACGACGACTAGGCCGAGGAAACATTTCATTGCCGTAAAAGCTTAATTGTACTGCAAATACATTGGTTCACAGTTTATGATTATTCATGACTGTTATATAGCCAAAATAGCGAGTGATTGGAAGAGTGTGGAAAATTTTAGGAAATAATTTGTTGAAAGACCTGTAACAAGTACATTATTTGACGGTAACGTAAACATAGAAGAGAACGGAAGTATAGAAGGAAATGATGAAAAACAGACCGTGTAATGTTAATTGAAGTATACGTAAGCCGACTTGTTATGTGGGGTCGTCATCTTCAACAATATTGCTTTCAGTCGATTTCAATGAATCCTTTTCCCTGTAGAATCGATTTCTGTAAAATCATTGTCGTGACCAGCGGAACAGTGCATTAAAAGAATCAATTCCGAAATTTGACCGCAACACATGTACAGATGAACATATTGTGTTGAAATCTATGATATCATACCACTCTCCTGTCTCCAAAATATTGTCAACTGATTCATTCTAGGCGCTAGGCTGGGTGTAGTAGATTTCATCTGATGTAGACCAACGCAAGCATAGGCAGATAAGAATGGTATCTACATTGTCGATTGGTGGAGTGAACTCCATATATTGTACGAAAGCCATTTCTTTCTTCTACATATTAGTCGAAAGATTCATACGAAAGAGGAGAAAAACTTTTGCTATATAGTAAAAAGGACTGTTTGCCTCACCTCATTTAATAAGAACCAAAACTATTTCTTTTCTTCTCACTCGGACCGAATTGTGTGGTTCCAAAAATACGTTGTGTTTTCCGGAGGTGTTGCGCAGGAGGACTGTAATTGACAGTATTTTTAGAATGGTTATACTGTTGCAATGTAGGTAGGTGGCTACCGATGACGTATCCGGACTTCAGGAAAGTAAGACCGATTTGGCGTCTGCTTAAAAGATATCATTCTCTTGTAAATATATCCTAATGAGTTCTGTGAAAACAGTTAGACTGGTATGGGATAGTGTGTTCAATATATGAGTAAGAATTTTGCCTGACTCTTCGTTTCACAAATCAGATTTCTTTCTGATAGCATCAATCTGAACCAATGTAACAGAAACGCCGTTCCGTACCAAATATGTAGATGGATGTTGACTATGTGTTGTTACATTGTCTGATCCGGTTGATTTTTTGGTATTGATGATGTTTATTCCGCGTTTCATGAATGTTGCATGATGTGAACTTTGTCTTAATGTATAAATAGTAAGTATCATGTTCTCAACGGTTTCATACATCCGAGTTGCAATTCTTTTCGAAGTAGACCTGTAAGATTGCTTGGAAAATGTATTGAAGTGCTCGTATGGAGACGCATCTAATATATCTAAACTCCCGAACTTGGATAGGTCTTTAACGACGTGGTCTAGTAAAAGAAATTTAAATGTAAAGATTCCATGTTCGCAGTGCTTCTCACAAGGGTGTAAGCATTTTGACTTGAGAAGCGTAATTCTATCAGAAATATCCGCAATCTTTTCCTTCGACCAACCGAGCAATGTATTGTCGTATATAAGATCTTGTATTAAACTTGTGTAGCTTGTGCAGATATCAGCAAGAGATGATTGTTCTTGTTAATCAGTAATTCTGTCTATATATGCTGCCACGAAAGGAAAAACTATATCCAGACATTTAAAAACCTTACCTTCTAACATCCCTCGTATTTAATTGTTTAAAAAGAACCCATTAAGTTGCTGTAACTTCTCCTTTGTTGAAAAGTCAACATGGAAACCCGGTGCAACGAACATATTTTCTATTACAGCTAGAAGTCAATTACAAGTGCGTAACAAAGCTGTGCGACATGATCGAAATGGTTTACCGTGTCTCTTCTTGTCCAATCAGTGCATTAATACGTCGTAGCTGGAGAGATATATCACGAAACATGTTTTGATTGCCTTTGACGTTCCTAAATGAAGATTTTGCAATGGTTCATCCGTGAACATTGAGAAATGACCGGGAGCAACTAGCTGTGGATGTGTAGTACTCAGAGCTTCCAAGAAGGGGACCCATTGCGCTATTGACATATCTTGACGTAATTTTTGTGCCTCTTTTACCAGAGTATTTTACGTGCTGTAGATGACATTGTAGTTGCTGATTTCAATATTTTCGTAACGTAACCCCTTCTACATCTTATAGTGTCGACATGTCTTGAAGTAGCTGTACCACCAGTCTTAATCTGTAGATGGTCCTAAATATCTTACGCAGGGACGTGTCGGAGTAAAGTTATGTAAACGACCTGACATATCTTTTCTTTCTGGTATATCACAACAGTATGAAACTATGACAAGGAAGCAATTCTATGTTATCCTGTTAGGTGTGCACTGTGAGAACCCGGCGAGTGACCTTTCTATTAATGGAGAAAGGACCATATCCATTGCCTTATGTAAACAAATCATTTATCATCTCTCCCCCTTGAAGAAGAAGTCAGTGGTACGCGGTCGTCCATTAAGATATGGTCGTCACAGTCGTTGTGGTTGGTGATGCTGTAATTATTATCGTCGTGGTCCAAATGCGACCCTTGTAATCCAACTGGAAGAAACCTAACCAAATTATATCCGTGGTCTATCAGGAAACGTCTTAACTGCATAGAGAAATTCAGGAACGTGACATGTATTGTATATCATACAAACGATTGTGACTTCAACTTCGTCGCTGTTTTATCTTTATATATCTTCTACAGTCTTATGAATGACTTCAGCATTTTGTCCCTGCTTTGATTCCATTGAATTGTACAATTTTCACTACTCATAATCTGGGATCTTATGGACATGTATAACTCTGCGAATAATTCGGACTGGAGTGGATGAGTAACGAAGTTACGATTGTTCGTTGAAACATGGTCAAAAATGACCTCATTATCATTCGCTAATTCAAGTTGGCTACGTAACATTTCAATGATGGCTCTTCTGTACAAGTTAGAATTCCTCTTATCTTCCGACGCCATTTTATATGGTACCTCAATTTTTTGAAATATGTAATGGATTTAACTCTAATCAATTGAGCCATCGACGATTTCCATTCATCCTTTCAAATCGATTGTGTGTTGACGAACTACATGTCGTTTAAATGTGTCTGTGTGAATCAATTGAATAACTGTCTCTACAGCATCTGAACCAATTTCATTCTATAAGAGTAACAGATGCATTGCCGCAACTTTCAACTCACTATCTTCAATGGGAAATTGTATTGTATTCTATTTTCCATACTATACTGATTCCTCATTTGTTTGTGTCGGTATGTGTGGTTCATGAAATTCCGAGACATCCCGAAGTATGTCATCTTCTTCGTCAAGAATTGTGTGAAGTTGTAATTGTTGCACATCATATACATGATGATCTAAACGGCGTTTCTTGCTGTACTTGCATAATTTTGAATGTAGTTTGTAATCCATCAATAGGTGTGTGGAATAGGTGCACTACCGGGTTTTACATACGAAATCTTTTTTTGTTACCATTATTGTCGTAAATATCCGTTGAAGTATACAACGAAAACAAGTGTGATGAAAGTTTTTTGGTGCTCGTTGTATATGTTGTAAGAGCACGAATTAGACTTGATGGAAACATAATAACAGTCGATTTATGTTACAGACTGAAGTGAGGTGTACGTGTAAGTATATTCTTATTTTGCAATTTTATGAACATTAGTATCGGGGGTACCAACTCTATGTGGAGTTTGTATCTTCAGCAGGAAAAGATTAAACATTAATTCAAAGTTTAAAACATGTATAATAATCGGAAAAATACATATGTGTTATGTGTCACATCTCCAAACAGTGTTTGGAGTTTTTTTCAAAATATATTAACTGTAATTAGATGATCATGGCCAATACGGAAGTATTTAGTTGGACAGGCTAGAGACATTGAACATACATGGATTTGCAGACCTTTCAAAGAAAATAAGTAGTACTAGAAGTAGATATCAATTATTTTGTAGCATTTTTAATGTCAAGGATTGTTTATAAGAAAAGCTAAGCAAAATTGAATCTTTCTAGACGAAGAACTCACCCCAAATGTGGCTCATTAGACTCTCCCACGCCCCAGTCTTTCAAATCTCCAACGTTTTCATTGTGTATCTCATCGGGATTGTCATTGTCATCGTCGCTCTGCCCATGTTGAGACGGACTACATGAATGTTGCGATATGTTTGAACGATTTATTTCACCTCTTCTTCCGAACAATTGGCCATACGAATATGAAATTGCGTCTGTCAAGTTACTTCTTCAGGGATTACGTACATATGATATCTACGGCAGTGTGTACTGTTCCATCCTGCTCCAGCGTGTTACACATATCCATCCCAATAAAAACAGATTGAGGCGGAATTTAAATTAGTTCCATTTCCAAACAAATTGCAATTCGTTCTTTTCATTATTGCTTAAATTCACATATCGGTGGAATCCTGGCGCTATCTATAGAGAGACCGGGTTGGTAGCTGTTGCAATCGTGCAATATCCAGTCTCCCTCACGTCAAAATCATTATGGCCGTGTTGCGGTGAGCATCCCTTCCCCGTAGGAATGAAACGTCCTTCTCCATTCTCAATTTAAATCTGTCACGTACATTGATTATCTACATCCAGCAAAGCACACATCCAACCAATCCATAAGTCCAGTTCTGCGCGCCTTTCGGTGAGCGAAACGTTGTCTCGATAAGGTTCAAATATCTTCTCCAATAATTTTCTTGTACTGCATTAACGCATAAACCGTTTGTTCTTATCTTATTCATCATGTCGAGACTCTCTAATGTTTATTATCGGACTCCAATTATCCCTATTCGATCCACTGATCAACGCTTGTTCAACTGGAAAACATTTCCCAATCTCATTGAAGAATCATGCAATTTTTTGTGTCGGAAATGAACTTTCTTCGTTAACCGCAGTCACACTGGCCTTCTTTGACTCTGTTTCAAGATTGAATGGATACGACATACCATCCAGAATGCAATATACATCACTTTCCAACTGTTGTTTTTCCTTGCAAAAAACGCTATTTCGTAGCCCGATTTGTCATCATTCGCCGCTTGTATCCATAGATCAACATCCGGATAATTAGAAGTGAATTCCATAAATTGTAATTCCTTGTATTCAGCCCACGTCTATGCCAAATTTTGACTTCCAATATCTGATTATAACTGAAAAAGATATGAACACGATGATGTCCGGGTATTAATGCCGATCTCAACAATGTCTTCGTATCGTCAATGACTCTCTATACACTGTTCGTAGAAGAACTTAAACCCCTTAACGAATCTAAATATGTCATGTTGGCTTTAAGTGTCTTCTCCGCATTTTAAATATTATCCTATCCATGTGGAAGGTGGGGTCTTCGATGCAGCACCGTGTGCTCTATTGTCACGACATCTATACAACGTGCAAGCATAATCCGATTCCGGAGGCTACATCCAGCTGGGTGTATAGACGGAGGCGGGGCGTTGTCAAATTCCGCGATACACTCCTGCTGTTTTCTATCCGGCATGGAATCAGGCCAATTGTTTGCCCTTTTTGTTGATACAGAGTTTCCACTGTCTTCCGTTGCTTTTTTGACATTTCTCGGTTAGAAAAGTTCTTCCAATATGGTCTTCTTTCCGATCTTCTTTTCTTACGGTTCTGTTGAAGTATTTTTCGATGCGGATTTAGCAGGCCGTTTGGAGTCATCATCACTGTCGATAACAATAAGTTCGCGTTGTTTCTACTTCCAGATTCTTGTTGTAATTTCACGTCCTCCATACACCCCAATTCCAGTAACATTGTTCTTAGCCTTGCCTTCCTTAACTTTTGCATAGACCTCTTCTTCTATGAAAAAGTAACTCCATATTTTCTCCACAAGTCTCTCATGTCGTGAGGCCGTACGACTCACCAATTTTGCGGACTTGTTCCCTTGGGAATACTCGAATAGCTTGAGGTTATTGAAAATTAATCTGTGGATAGATTGCATTCTTGATTTTGTTTCCGGAATTACCGCTTGAATCAGTTCCTCCATTGTTCTTAGGATGTCTTCTTCTTCCAGGTGACATCCCCTTCATTTATTTGGTCAAGAAACTTATGCATTGCTTCTAGAAATGCATTACCAACAAGGTAGAACATATTTGCGTCAAACATACCTTTACTGCAGTTTCAGAGGTAAGCTTATATACCATCCAAAAGCAGCAGTATATCATTCTCTGTTCTGTGTGTGAGAATACGACTTTCCAAGTATGTAACACTACTCTTTCCAGATTCTTGGCTGGCAGCAAACTTCTTGATTGTATTGAATAGGGTCATTACACTCTTGAACCTTCACAAAATTTTCGCAACGCGTGCGTAACGTTCATACGTCGATGTGCTTTACATGCCAAGGAAATTTGTCCTTTCCATGTCCTGCACAATATACTTTACCCGAGCATCTTCGAAAGAAGTCTTGTACTCGTCAATTAACACATCAACAAATAGAATTACGATGCTCATCAGGTCAATGAATGAGGAGTCCATTTTTTTTGATGAAGATATATTTCTCGTTCTACTTAAAATGATAACCTCCCAAGAGGTCATGACTTGACTATCTTTCCTCAGAAACAGAGCCACTGGGATGTGACTTTTCGTCCGGTTCACTTCTGAATCCATCCTGCTGCTTAGTATTTGGAGTGTTGCAAAACCATGGCGACCGTCCACCACAACTACAGATTTACGGTTCTTTAATTCAGGCCTCCCATCTAATATATAGCATAATCCCGATAACTTTTTATATCTACCACGGCTCATACTTTCTTTCTGAAATGTGACCGAAATCAATCCAAATCCAACCTGATATCTCTCATCTTGAAACGTTCTCACGAACTCATCACGATGATCATTACTCACTTACCGCAGTGGATTGCTCATAGTTTTCACCTGATTCACTGTGACAAAAATTTCTATTGTGTGGTAATTGTTGGCCTGAAAGTCCTTCAGCGTCAAATAATTGTCTTCTTCTTCATCGTCAGCACCGTGCCTTTGAATCCCAATAAGTTTCCTGTCTTGACTTTCCAATGAGTAGATTGAAATGTTGTCAAGCATGTAACCCAGAACCTTTGGATTTTCCTGCCCCGGATTGGGCAAAACATAAGGATATGCGGTGTACCTATAATCTTTTGCTATTTGCACATCCTCCAAAATAATTCTTTTCAAATTTTCATCCTGACATCCTCCTTTCCATTGCCCAACAAAACATTTTCTCTAGAACCATCTGGAACCCCGCTGACAACTGCAGTACCAAGAAGAATTGGTTGCACATACAATTATCCTCCACCACTTTTGTTGTACGTGTTCGTATGTTGAGAATTTGGGCAGTACATATGAAATGCGACATACGGAACAATACCCCTCACAGACTCATTGTCTCAAAACTCAGATCGAAGAACGGTTTGATGAAAAACTTTTTCTCCGTTCAGTCTGAGGCTACCATGCATAGGGCTTTTTGGTGCTATAGATAGACGGGTGTACTTGATTCCATTCACTATTGAATGGATATCGGTTTCGCTTTTTTTATTGATGAAAGCCGAAATTGAACTTGGTTGATTAATATGAGGATGATAACGCCGTTTGTGAACAGTTCAGAGCGGATTACTTGACTTTTGAGTAACTTTGAAAGATGTCTGACATTGCCGTACAATATATACTAAACTCCTTATATATATGACTCGTTTCAATTTTCCGGTTGTTGTGATAACGTCTAATTCTATGCTTGTTATGACCACGGTATAGTCGTACGGGAGTTATTATAACGGCATACTATGTTACAGTAACAACAACACCTCGTTCCATGTACTACGTGAGATGGGGTGACTGGTTCTGGCGCATCGAAAATTCCAGGTGTAAGCTATTCCAATATTTATACATTATTTTTTCACGACCGTCTCGGTTACACAAATTTACGAAAATACCAACTCCATATGGAGTTTGGATTTTTGCAAAAAATTAGTTATTCAATTTTTTGATGCAAAAAATTAAAAAACTAATTTTTTGCACAATTTTCAACTCCATATGGAGTTGGGATTCCTGCGAAAAATTGGCTATTTA
>JAULBU010076383.1:0-10032 GCA_032358235.1 Odonthalia washingtoniensis | reverse complement strand
AACACCGGCCTTCTCCAAACATTAAACCACTACATTTGGAGCTGTACCGTTCTACTACATTACCATACAGGATAAGTAAAACACCTCATACGGTACTGCTATTTCTACATACGTATACGGAAACCGGTAATAGTAGTACCGTAGTACTACTATTACCGATAATTTATGTGTAACACATCATTTCATACCAACGATGCGGTATTGGTAATATTTATAGTAAGCCGACATGGCAATCGTTGTACCGTACGACTGCTTTGAGTCTCGAAAGTACGTTTAAATTCAGAATTAATGTGCAGCTGAATGAAAATACGGATCTATTCAACATTAATGGTATGGTACGTTTAATTAGTAGCACATAACGACCGAAATATGAGACTGTATTATGCTAAATTCTGTCCCAAAATTTCTGAGCACTGCAAAATATTAGTGGAGCGAAACTGCTGAAAATTAGGAAACGATCCTTTTTTGTATGTATCGTGAAAATGTTTTACTATGTTTTATCTGTACTGTACCTACGCTTTTGTTGTACGAAATGTACAGTGAATTAGTACCATAAAACTCTACTTGTAGTATTTAAAGTTGGACTAGTATAGTCGTCTGTGTTTTTAACGCCAAGGCTGGCGGTGGTCGTGACAAAACCAACTAGAATGATGCAATTCTATGACAAAGGGACATGTGAAGATGGAATCATTTTCATAATTCTCCATGAACTTGCAAAAAGGTGATCATATTATGTCTATGGATATTGCCAAGGGATACTGTCAGTTCCGTCTTCCCCGGTGAGGCGGAATGGGTTCATATTCCAGTGAGGACGAAAATACTATCAGTGCATGGCTTTTCCTTTTGGGCGGGGAAGGTCGCCTCTTTACTCTGTCCAATTATGGTCCCAATTTATGGTCATCTTTGTTCGGGATGTACGGAGCAATGAGTTCCGAGTATAGGCATATCTAGACGATTTCTCTTCGTTCCGTCTCTATACGGAGACGATTCGGAGACTATTCGGAGCTTGGTCATGGTGTTCAAGAAATAAATCGGATAGAGTCTCTGATGGAAAAATGGGTCCGAACATTCATCCGACGAAGGGAGAGTAGATCGGTTCTACTTCAGTAGAACATCTTGGTGTGAAGATATATACCACGAAGATGCGCTTCTATGTTGCGCCACGAAAAGTTTCGAAGGGTCTAGAACCCACACGATGTCAATTTCTAGATGTAATGAGAGGTCAGCGTTGGGATTCATATAGGTAAGTCACATATTTCTGTGGATTGTGCGTCTCACCTACCCTATCCATGTCTTGATCACTATTCTATACCCTCTCTCTGTATTGGGACATCGGAGTTCCAAAAATAAGGAAAAGAGAGGAAAATACCGACTGAGTCATCAGAGTATTCGGGATATCCTCAATTGGAAAAATCTAGCAAGACAAGAGCTGGTCTGTAGCCCTATTGTGGCTCCTATTTAGACTGCGGCGGTTCATACGGACTCAGTTGATGTTGGTTGGTGTGGGAGTCTAAACAACCAAACTCTGAAAGGTGGCGTGGATATTAATTGGAGGGCATAAGGCATCTGTAAATGAAAAGATCTATTTTAAAGAATCATTTATGTATAGTTGGAGGCGATTCAGATAATGTTAACTGGGCCTGTCGGTCAGGAGGTCTTGTAGTAAGGTCATTGTAACATCGTAACATTACTTCATTCAGACAACCAAGTAGTCGTTCATATAACCTACCATTTCGTATATTCAGGTCGACTGATGATGCGAGAGCTCATTTGTCTTGGATGTCTTGATTCTGCATATGAAGACAAAGTGGATACCGTTTGTTTCCATCATATTTTCAGATGGCCTGTTGTGACGTTTTCCCAGAGGAAACTTGCAAATCCGGTGGTAAAAAAATTATTCCTTTCTAGACGGAATGGGGGCATCAGTAGATTCGTTTCTGTATATCCCTCTAGGGGAACACATGGTACAGTTTCGACGGAAACCTTTCTCTCCGGTCTTTCTCCCCAATTTTATAACTCGAAATTGGGGCTGTCTTTTCCACCAGTATATCTCATCAACGGTATTATTAAGAAGCTAAGGTCATCAATGCCTCATGCTCTGTCTTTGATACCATAGTTACAATAGTTCCGAGAAAACCGTACTATTCGGCGGTATTGATGCTCGTAGTTCGAATAAGAAGGTTGGATAAACCTCTGGAAGACATTTTGACAAAATATAGTCTGTTGAATCCATATTTTCTTGGACTACTACTGGAGTTGAACCTCAATTAGGTTATCGAGCATCAAAAATAATTACTTCGGTAAATGAAGCTACAAAGAGAATTTGGACTATGTTGCCATCTCCAGGACTATATCTTTCTGAAGCTTTTTTTTGATATAATACGCTTGGAGTGAGACTACATCGACGATAAAAAATTCAAAATGGCGTACATGGTTTCAGTTTTCTGAATTCGAAAGTTGAAAAGTGTTTTTTCACAGCAGTACACATGCTAACATTTATTGGTTCATTGATAGTAGATCAGAATCATAACCGAAGGTGCGTTTCAAGTTCATCTCTTCCACAATACCTGGTAATACCTGAGTGCTGTCAGTCAAATTCTATTAACAACTCTGGGGTATCCAATGACTTTATTTCCACTGAAACAGGAGGTTATATGTGACCATGCTTGATGGTAGAAAAGTTTCATTCATCAAAAAGAAGTAGGGTGTGATTTTCTGCACACGCGGTTTCGTTGCTATTGGTTTCAGGTATTAGTGCTACTACGCCATTTTTCTTGCACAAATGTTCTAATTTTCTCTTCTCTCACTTCTTAAATGGACTTCGCGAAAGTTCTATCATATCTATATTGTCTAGTGATGTATAATTGTATATTGCGTAGTTATTATCTTACAGGTAGGTTATTACTCTAAAGTGAGAAGCAAACGAGTCGAGTAACACTGATAAGTTTATCTTGGTGGAATTATCTCCCATCTCTTGTTGATATATTGGTTCGGTCATGGCTTTCTTGGAGAATTCACGTTCTATTCTTTCTCTTTGGATGGTAAAACTATATATGCACAATCAGTTGGCCTGACAAAAGCACTTTAAAATTTCTGGGAAACTTTAAATGTGCAAGTATCCGCGCAATTGCTTGTGGGTATTCCGTTAGAAGTTTTCGTCTGTCGACCTTTGGATGGAAACCAAGGAGTGACGAGACGATTGCGATATATTTTGACCGTACTATCAGATTCATTGCTGTGTCATTCTAGTAAATTGGTCCCGTTGTTGGTTCTTGGAGAGGAACGGTTCCCATTTCCAGCCTGTTCGTTTGACGAGCCCTCTGTTGTTGATAAGGTCAAGTGCCGAGGTTCACAACGATGCGCCGCTGGTCCTTTGGTTGTCTCATTGTTTGTAGACGTGTTTATGCAGATGAAACATACAATCACTGAATAGCGAGATTAGCCAAGACGCTGGTATTCACGACACGTACGATCGTGGTCTAAGCTTCTGTGCCACGTGGCACAATTAACTATTCTTCGCAGTTTGCATTCGGGTGCACTCACTGCGTCTGCAAGTAAGAGAAAAGGTGACCGTCGTTATCTTACGCCCTCACGCTCCTTCTGTTTTCGGCTAAACCTCTCTCTCTCTCTGTTATAGTACGTGTATTTAGATAAAAAGAATATGTTTCATGAGAAGTGAACAAATTACATTACTCCACGTGTCCACGTTGTGTATACATGTAAGTACACGTGTTTTTAACAGGAAATAATGGCGCGAACAGCAAAAATGCTAAAAAACAAAAAAACAAAACCGGAAACGGAAATAGTGTGCGAACGTTGAAAAATAAATATATTTATTAAGACAAGAGACGCATCCCACAGCTGCAATAGGACGTGCTACCACGGTTGTACATTGTTACGATACGCGCACGCCTTCGCCGTCGGCTATTCTTTTTGTTGTTCCCCTTCCGATGACCCTTCGCCAGACACAAACCCCAAACTATGTCTCGAAACTCTGGTTACACATCCGTGCTGCCCATGCCACGCATTTCATTCAACAAACGTCAAGCATCCAATAATTCCCCATCTGCACCACCGTCCCCATCATCATCACCATCATCCACGCGAAATAAAATGACCCCCTCTTGTTTTGTAAACAACAGCAACAGCAACAGCAAAAACAACAACAACAAATCAAAAACGAAACATCAACCGAGACCAGCTGCGGATGCAGCATCCATTTTTTCAGGTGCTTGGCTAACGCCTCGACACCCCACGCAGGGAACAGGGCCACCGTGTTCACCGACGAAACCAAATCAACGTGTACAACAAACTCCATGTTTTCAAAATTCGGGGAATACGTGTTTTTTAAATTCGGCATTGCAATGTTTATTACATTGCCCACCACTACTTTCGTTGCTGTTATCTTCGAAACAGCGACATTTGAAACAATCAAATAACCAGCAATCATTTTGTGCATTTTGTTCGTTGCGTACATTAGCTCAAACAGTATATGCAACCAATACACCGAGAACATTAACACCGTCATCATTCACACGCAATACAACAACCTTATCACCTACCTTTCGACCAGGTTACCAAGAAGATGCACATGAATACATACGAGCCTTATTAAATACAATGTTACGCTGTGAAATACAAGGATGTCCAACATCATCATCATACAAACCATTAATTACAAACTCTTTGGTCACTGAAATGCAAGGTGACATTCACCGTATTTTCGGTGGCGCTTTACAATCTTCCATTATTTGTTCAATTTGCAAATATACTTCATATAAATCTGAGCCGTTTTTAGACCTAAGCTTAGAAATCAACAAAATCAATTCAATCAGCAACGCGCTCGGTAAATTCACAATGCCGGAACTACTAAATGGTGATAATAAATATAAATGTGACAAATGTTGTAAGTTAGTTAAAGCTGTAAAAAGATTGAGTATTAGAAGAGCACCTAATGTATTAATGATTCAATTAAAAAGATTTGATCAGCGTGCAAGAAAAGATTCAAGATTTATTGAATTCCCATCGAAACTAGATTTGTGTCAATATATGCATGGATTTAAAAATAGAAATGTGCTTTACCAACTTACTGGTATTGTCGTACATCAAGGATCTTCAAGACAGTTCGGCCATTATGTTGCTTGTGTTCGAAATGCGCAAGGTAATTGGATACTTAAAGATGATTGCACAGGGAGACAAGTCAATTTACAATTTGTTTTGAGACAGAAAGCTTACGTTTTATTTTATGAACGTATCGATACATCTGAAGATAAAAGTAATGGCAGCAGCGTACGAGTAGGAAACATGGATGTAGTAAAAACTGTAGTGACAGATGCTGCGAAAACAGAGATTGCTGGTGGTGGAGGTAGCGGTGGTTCATCTAGTGATAAGAAAAGTGGATGTGTCGTCAATGGGAATGGGAATGGGAATGGAAGTATGAAAAAGGGTGAAGATGTGTTGTTGAGTAAAAAAGGAAAAGATGAAGAACTTTTGGAATTGTCTAGTGAGTCGGAAGGTGAAGGTGATGAAAAAATTTTGAGTGATGCTTCAAAACGTGCACGTACTACTATATCTGATCGTCCAATACCTAACCCTATTACTTCACCACAAAAAGTTGGTTCTCCTTCATCATCATCTTTAAACAAGGTGGAGAATAATAGCGACGTAAAGGAAAATGGTAATGGTGGCAATAATAATAGACGTTTTGGTTTTGACAGTCTAAATAGTAGCAGTAGCAGTAGCAGTAGTACAGGTAGTGGTGGAGTGAAACCGAAACTCCTAATCGGTGGAAGTGGCTCCGCACGTAAAGCAATTTCACGTGTGTTTGGTATGCGTAGTGATAATGAACAACGTAAAGGTTCGACGACTACGTCAACATCAGCAAGTTTTTGTGGAGTTGGGGGGGCTGGTGGTGGGAGCCGGAATGGGAATGGAAATGGACAAGAGACGAAAAGTCAAGGAAACTCTTCTGTTTTCGGTAATGAAGGTGTTGATACGTGGGGATGTGGAAATGATAATGAAGGTGAGAAAGAAAGTGAAGGTAGTAATGTGATTGGGAAGAGAAGAAGAGCTAATGATGAATTAGATATGGAGTATGACAAGGGACGTGTAAGAAAAGTGAAAGCACGAAGAGGTAGTAATACGTATGAAAAACAAAACATATTCACTTGAAAAGAATTAAAATTAAAATGTTTCACTATTGTTCTTTATTGTCTTTTCGTTGTTGTCTAGCGGCCATGCGTTTACCGTCGAAAGCAGACTTCGGGGTGACGAAACCTAACAATTTCGGAATGTTCGCCTTGACACCAATAGTACATAAGGTATAGATCAGACCGAAGGCGCAGTCATATGGATGTGGAGAAGTTAGGCCACGGGTTGATAAACCCTCGACCATCTTCACAGGGATGAACGGCAAGTAAGCAATGACTGAGCCCGTCCAGTATGCAGCGACCAATCGATACAAAAAGAAGAACAACACAGCTGATAATAAATTGGTCTTGAACTTTTGAGCATCTACACGCTGCGCTGTTGTCTTCAAGTCATCTTCAATTCTCTCGATAGTTTTCTCATGACCTTTACGTCTTTCTAATGATACGACTTTGCCATCTTCTTTCGCCAATCTTTTATTCAATTCCGTTATTCGATTACATAAATGTTTAAAATCTTCGTTGCTATATACAAACATGTATGCAATAACTAATGATATACACACATTTTAATTAATGTTAGTATTGTTGTTGATTGATTCTTCATAAATATGTTTGTGATATGGCTTACATTCGGAACTTAAAGTAACTGCGGCTACGAGACCTACTATAACAACGGCTCCATACGCATCTGCCAAAGTCATTTTTGAAGCACTTCTCTTGTTGTTGTTGCGTTGTCTTTTCTTCCCTGGCTTGCCCTCAGCAGCTATTTTGGGGAGCATATATATTAATAAACGCATTTATTTTAAGGGTGCCCTTATTTTAATCCCTGTCTGTAAGCAACAGTAGAAAGTCGATATCCACGTGTTTATTTATGCATTGCTGGTCATAAACCCTGACTCCTAATTGCCCATTATCGATTCAATCAATTTTAAAACATATTCCGGTTTTGATCCTTTGATCCCTTCCCCCCCCGAACGTTGTTCGATCCATAACCTTTATATTCAAGTCAACGATCAACCAGTTCTCGCTTTCGGTCCCAAACCGTCCCCAGTCATAAACACCATCTTCAACAATTAAACACGATGGCGTCCACATCTCTTCGACGAACGTTCTCTCTCTTACATCAATCGTTAATATTCACACTTGGTTTAATCTTGGTTGCGTCCGTCTCCGTTAGTGTTACTGCGACAGGTGAAAAAGATGAAGGGCCAGTAATTGGAATCGATCTAGGAACAACGTATAGTTGTGTTGGTATAGTTGAGAATGGTAAAGTTGAAATCATACCAAATGATCAGGGGAACAGAATCACACCGTCATATGTATCATTCACAGATTCTTCAGAAAGATTAGTAGGAGACGCAGCTAAAAATCAAGCTTCGGTGAATCCATTGAATACTGTGTTCGATGTGAAGAGGTTAATTGGTAGACGATTTAATGAGCCTACTGTTCAACGTGATAAGAAATTATTACCATTTAATATTATGTCTAAAGATGATAAACCACATGTTAAGGTATCATTATCGAACGGTGAAGATAAAATATATTCACCTGAAGAAATATCAGCAATGGTATTAACGAAATTAAAAAAAACAGCAGAAGATTATCTTGGTAGGAAAGTAACAAGAGCTGTTGTAACAGTACCTGCTTACTTTAATGATGCACAACGTGCTGCTACTAAAGATGCTGGTGTCATTGCCGGATTAAATGTATTAAGAATCATTAATGAACCTACGGCAGCTGCTTTAGCATATGGATTAGATAAAACAGATGAAGAAGAAAAAAATATTCTAGTATTTGATTTGGGTGGTGGTACGTTTGATGTCACACTTTTAACTATTGAAAAAGGGGTTTTTGAAGTCTTGGCTACTTCAGGTGATACCCATTTAGGTGGTGAAGATTTCGATCAAAGATTAATGGAATATTTCGTTAAACTATGGGAGAAAAAATATGGTGATGATATGAAATCTGATAAACGTGCATTGGGTAAATTAAGAAGAGAGGTCGAAAAAGCTAAAAGAGAATTGTCAACACAATCTCAAGTAAGAGTTGAAATTGAATCATTATTTAATGGTAAAGATTTATCAGAAACTTTAACAAGAAGTAGGTTTGAACAATTGAATGATGATTTATTCAAAAAAACTTTAAAACCTGTCGCCAAAGTATTAAAAGATTCTGGATTATCTAAAGATGAAGTCAATGAAGTTGTGCTAGTCGGTGGTAGTACAAGAATTCCGAAAATCAAACAATTGGTAAGTGACTTTTTCGATGGTAAAGATCCTCATACTGATATTAACCCAGATGAAGCCATTGCTTTTGGTGCTGCTATCCAGGCTGGTATATTATCAGGTAATCAAAAAGTAACAGGTTCTGGTGACATTGTTTTATTAGATGTTACACCATTATCATTAGGTATTGAAACATTAGGTGGTGTTATGTCTAAAATCATCAAAAGAAATACGGTTGTTCCTACTAAAAAATCGGAATCTTTCACAACGACTGTTGATAATCAAGAAACGATTGCAGTTCATGTATATGAAGGTGAAAGAGCAATGACTAAAGATTGTCATTTATTGAGTCAATTTGATTTAACTGGAATTAAAAGAGCACCAAAAGGTCAACCACAAGTTATTGTAACTTTTGAAATCGATGAAAATGGTATGGTTAAAGTAAGTGCTGAAGATAAAGCAAGTAAAAATAAAAAAGAAATTACAATTGAAGATCGTAATTCAGGTAGATTATCGCAAGAAGATGTTGAAAGAATGGTTAAAGAAGCTGAAGAATATGCTGATGAAGATGCTATGATATCAGCTAAAGTTGAAGCTAAACAACAATTAGAAAGTTATATCAATACTTTAAGATCGAAAATTGAAGACATGGGTGCTCAGTTAGCATCTGATGATAAAACGGACTTGGAACAAAGTCTATCGGATGCCGAGGATTTCGTAAAGGAAATTGACTTCTCATCAACGGATTCAGATGTTATCGAAGAAGAACGTACAACTTTAGAAGAATTGGCCTTACCTTTACTTGGTCCAGGTGCTGGTTATCAAGGAAAGGAAGATTTATAAATCTGTCTAAAAAGAAATGTTTTTGTTTTGTTTTTTTCTCCCTCTTTCCCTCATTGTTCTTTCCGTCCTCGCCCGCTCTCTCTCTCTCCCATTCAACTAGTTGTTGTTGCTGATTTCATCGAAGAAATCATCGTTCGGAAATGATGTGGATGAGTTGAGATTTGATTGAAATGCATCAACTTGACAATAATTTAACATTTTCTCAACCATACAAGGGTCACTAAATCTAGGATTTGATCGAATCGTATCACAGAATGACGTTCCATTTCTTTGCTCAAATTCAATTGCCGACAATATCCAATCTTTTAATTTTTCATATTGCGCTTTTGTCAACAATAAATTCTCATCCTCCTTTTGTTGTTCCTTACAAGCAGAACCGTTGACGTCGCCACTGCTTTGCGTTGCTGCTTCCTTGTCGTCGGTGCCGCCAACGTCGACATTATTCACGCTGATTAATTGAAAGTCTTCACTGTTCGATGATGATGATGATGATGATGATGATGATGATGATGACGACAGTGGCTGTGAGTGTGACAGATTTTTTAATGAACCGTTATTCATTCTATAGTTGGCTTCGGCTTTTCTAACATTGTGTTCCATTGATGGTGGGGGCTTAGAGCATTATCACCGGTGTACCATATCCCCACAAAACGGCAAAAGAAAAGTGAAACGTGTGCTCTTTTGATTGGCCAGCGTTAAATCCCCAAACGGGACATTCGCTATCCTCAAAGCCTCATTCACCGGTGATGTAGCACACTGATGCTATCTAGCGATCAGTGTGCACATCCCCTTTGAGGCTCCACTGTTGCCCATCA
>JAULBU010076372.1:0-10032 GCA_032358235.1 Odonthalia washingtoniensis | reverse complement strand
CAGTCGACTGCACATGCGGGCCAATACATGTGGCGTCGTATGGTTTTGTACAGATTTCTTCCTCCTGGATGGCCGCCAAAGCCTGGCGTAATGATGGATGTGTAGGACTCTTTCTTTCTGCGTATGAGGTATGACTATTTGAGGTCCAATTTCAGCTTTCCGGATGATTAGTCTGTTGTCATTGAAGCCGAAGGTGAGCCCCACCCCCTCTTCACATTTTTTGCGAATTTGTTGGGAAAAGGGGTCTTGTTGTTGTGTGATGATCAGCTCCTCTGTGTAGATTTGTTGAAGTAACGGGTCTGGCTCTGAACGAGTCTGTGTTATTCTTCTTCAACAGCTCGTTAAGTTTAGATGCTGTCTTCGTTAAACTTGTTAAAAACCGTCTTAAGACGTTGCAAAGTCCTAAGAAAGAGCAAAGTTCCGTCTTAGGAGTTCGTGGTTTGGATTTCCGGAGTGATTCCGTGTTTGTTCGATCTATTTCCAGTTCTCCTGGCTTGATAACATGGCCTAGGTACTTGACAGTACTAGTGAATAAATGGCATTTCATAATCTTTAAGGTGACACCAACTGCCGCGAGACAAGTAAGAATTTCATCCACATGTGTGATGTGTTCGTCGACCTTCTTGGAGTAGATAATGACATCGTTCAAGTAGATAAGACAAGTTTTCCATTTAAACTTGGTGAGGTTGACGTCCAACGCGCGTTGAAACGTTGCAGGTGCGTTTGTGAGCCCTAATGGCATTCGGTTGTATTGGTATGTTCCCGCATGACAGACGAATCCGGATTTTTGCTTGTCCTCTGTTCTGATTGGAACCTGCCAGTAACTAGAGTATGCGTCCAAAGTTGTGAATATCTTGGCATACCCAAGTGAGTCGATACACTCGTCCATACGAGGAAGTTGGTAACTGTCCTTCACGGAAGCTTGGTTTAGCTTCCGGTAGTTGACGCAAAGCCGAGGTTTACCATCTTTTTTGGTGCGAAGAGGACTGGCGTTGCCCATTCGTATTAAGCGGGTTCGATAACTCCAGACTTGAGCATTTTGGTAACCTCGAATTGTTCTAGTTCTCTTGTCCTGGGGCTGGCTCGGTACGGCGGTGATTTGGACGGTCTTGTATCGGGTATGAGATATATTGCGTGCTGTGTGACGTTGATGTCCCCCAACTTTCCAAGCCACAGTGGCTCGTGTTTCTTCCACGTGTTACTGATTTCATGGTGGTGTTCCTCGTGTACTCCAAGCGATATGTCTTCCGCCTTTTTTGGCGTCTCTTCTTGTTTCATATGCGACTCTTGAATATCAGAGAGATGTTTGTTGATTAACAACGGGTCTCTGGCGGATTTCTGGCGCTTCCGAAACATGGAAGGTGGTTGCTCGGATGATCCTAACTCGGTGACGAGGCCGAGCATTTACACGTGCGAAATATTCGACTCGACAAGCGAGGCTTGGTTCGGACTTTCGTTGGCAATGTGTTGATTTAGGAGCAGGGTCTTTGGATGTTCTCCAAAGTTGGCGACTAATATCCGGAATGATTTACCGTCCGTTACATCAGCTATTCCTGCGCCTGCGATACATAAGTGATTTTAATACAAGCGTGGTGTTGGTTCAACAAGGATTAGTCCTTGGCTTGCTGCCTTGACTGGTATCCAGGTTTGTGTCTCCGGTTCTATACCCGTCTGTTCTGCAACAAATATTTTTGGTGAAGTCCTCCTCTTTGCGGGTATGTATTTCTGCTCTTCTGGCAGCGGTGGAGCGTCCAAGAGTCTCTTTGTTTGGTTTTCTAACGATGGGTACTGTCGTGCCATCTTCAAGTTCAACTAACTGCCTGAGCGGGCGAATCTCCTCAACATGCTTGTCGCGGAAATCACAACAGAGGATGACTGACGTTTCAAGTCGGTCATCCACGTAAAAGGTCAGCATCTTCGACTGGGAGCCAAGTTGCGCTGCCAGCGTTATCGTCCATGCCATGGTGATGGGTCTGTTGTTCGAGTCTCGTATATTTGTTGACCCGTTGAGAGGCTTGATGAATTTGTCTGACCCATACGGTAAGTCGGAGCTTCGGATAAAACTGGATTCGGCACCGGTATCGAGGACCACAGCGAAGCGTTTCGTCGAACGTAATAATAATCCAAGGTTGGAGTAGACTAGATAGTTACGTAGAGCTAGTACGAATACCGCACCATGTGCGTCTATGCGTTTCACTTTCCTCCATGGGCGTTGGAGACAACCGAAAATATTCGTTGAGGTTGATGGGGCGATGCGGTCGACAGGGGTGGCACGGGGACTTTGTGAAGGAGTCTGTGGGCGATCCAATATTTTCTCGACTGAAAAAACTTCGACAAGCCCCCGGGTCAGTTTCCCTGGGTCTGATTACTGGTTGGGATGTTGTTATCCTTCCCCGTCTTCGTGTTACTATTTTCTTGGCCTGTGAGCGCGAACTCGGTCACACGGTACGATGTTGCTGGTACCATGTACTTGTGTGATGGAGACAACTTCTCGTAGTTGGAGATAACTTTCTCCATGGCAGAGTAATGCAACGGACACTTCGGTGAGATTGGGCTTAATTGATAACATTAGTGACAAATCAATGGCTAATGTTTCCGGTCGCTGAGGTTGTTGGAACTCCATCCCACTCGATTAGATGTTGGGGTACGTCCACCGAAATTTATATATCCCGGTCTCACCGTATTGTTTGTTTACAGGTTCAATTCCTGGTTACTTTTCCCTCTCAACGAGGTGGACGGCAAATCATCGGTATCCAACTATTCTTCAGGAGCTGTCATGTTGTACTCGGCTTCGGCCGATTGATGGTCAATTCATTCTTCCGTGAAATGTATCTCGCGTATAGCTTTCGATCCGAGAGTGGGTACCGGTAAGGTTCGCGTTCCCATGCGTTGGGCTCTGTACGAGTCGTCCTGGTCTTGTGCGAATTGGACGAGACGGTCGAAAGTTAATTCGTGACGGGACTCACTTTCCCGGAAGCGTGTGACGATTGTTCGAGTAGTTGGTACTAATTCGTCCACGGAGAACTTCATCTTGTCTAGTTCTTCGTGTACATTTCCACAGCGATAAGCTGCATCGTTTAACCTGGACGCCAAATCTTGTTCCGTTTCTTTGATCAACTGCCGCCTTCCGCATAATGAATTCACTGCCTCGCGTATAGCCGCAGGTGTAGCGTACGTTCTCAGTAACCATTAGATGGCTACGGGCCAGAATGTTACTCCTCCGGATCGAGCTCCGTTTCTTGTTGATCTGAACTTTTTCGCGGCCTTCTCCGTAAGGAACTAGAGAAGGGCCACCTATGCCTGTTCCTTGGACAACCCGAGTAAGTCACACTCTTCTACCATCCTGGATAGTAAGTAGAATATCATTATTGGGTCATCTCCCGGGAACCGGTGTTCTTTCATGGTTAATTCCAGACTCTTGAGGAGGCCGCGTAGCTCACCAGTGGATGCACTGTCTCGATCGCCTCTTGTTCTGGACAAACGATAAAATCGGTACGACATCAAACAGTCGAATGCTGGATTTGATAGTATAGGCGAGGTCAATCCTCGGTGTTTAGGGCCGTTATCACGTTCAAAGAACAGTACAGTCAAGTATATAATTTCCAATCCAAGGCTTGTTGTTTCGTCATCCTCCTCTGACTATGAAGAGTCGTAGTCGGGCATGCGTCGCGATCCTGACGACGGATTGGATCTGTGTGAGCGTGACGAGCGTGATCCACTTTTTTCACCTTGCGTGACGTGTCACCATGTGTGATTGAGGCCCGTTGAGAGGGTAAACGTAGATGTTGAGGTGCGTCTTCCTGAAACGGTGCGGTATTAAATTTCATGTCTTTTGTTCCTTTTTACACGTCTAAATTCGAGTTTTGTTGTGAACCGTGCTCCAAGAGTGCGTTGACGTCCGAACCCAATAATTTTACGGCTTCGGCGACGGACTCCGTTGGAGAGGTCATCTTTTTGGCGATAGATAACTTAATAACCGTAAGCTCCTCGAGGATGTTTTTAAATTCCTCCTCGAATTCGGGTTTTGGGTAAGTTCTTCTTCCAGATGTAAATTTCAGTCTGTTACTTTTTTCTTGAGTTCCACGGAACCGATTCTTGAAGTTGCGCGGGAAGCATTACGCGAGCCCGCGGGTAGGCTACCGGTCGCAGATCGAGTTTTTCTTAACCCCGGGCTTCGGTATGCCCGTTGTATTTTTATCCATCCTCAGTTAATTGCCACCTAGTTGGTTCTAAGCTGGGAGACAAGATGTAGTGCAATGTACTTCCCCAAAGAGAGGGATGGAAGGAATCCGGCACTAAGGGTTTTCGACCCTTCGTTCCGCAGTAGACTACGTGAATGGCAAATGGAAAATCACTCCACGAAAGGGGAGGGAGTTGGGTTGAGTTGTTGTTTAGGTGGCGTCTACCACAATGTTGGTGTCTTCAAGCGACTGTCAACGACAGGGGTGTGGAGGAAATGGACGATTTCCGTACCAGGTTACGCTTGTAAGGCGGCGGGAACGAACACGAATTTGGATGGGGTCGGACCAGTGTTGACGCTTGTAAGGAGCGGTTGATCGACTCGCGCACACGAGGATGGAATACTGTCTTAGCCTAAAGGGCTTCGTTATTGATGACGAAGTGCAAGTTCGGAGTCAGATTCAGAGCAAAGAGTGCTTGCCTTAACTAAAATCAAAAGTTCAAAGTGGGTAAAACCCCTTTAAGTACGTCCTACCCGCCGCCGGTTGGAGGTAGGTGGATCATACAGAGCATGATGGACAGTGAATTACTATATCATGTACAGTAATTATCCTATCATTAAAAAAGATACGTGGCATAGAGATAGAACACGTGGCATGGAGATCAATTTCCTTGTCTCGCCCGCTCGCGAGCAACATGGCTAACCGTGACAGTAACGTGGCCAATTGGTCACGCTTCGTGACAAAAAGGAATAATGAGCACCGAGGCCAATCGAACTGGGAATGCCCATTGCACCACATGATCAAGAAGATCTACTCTCTATTTCACGACAAATAGAGGCCAGGGTATAATTCTGCATAAAAGACTCGGTAGCCAAGTTACTTGTGATGAATGTGGTGTTCGATAGCAAAATAGACTAGTTTACTATTTCCAATCGGGCACTGGTTGAAGCCACACTGAGAAGATTAAACATGATTGAATCAAACTCTGTCCTGACCTCATTGCAAGCGGAGTAGGGATCGAAGAGGATAAAGGAGGTGAAAAATTTATTGGGCGGTATTCAGAGCCGATCGGAGTGTTGCTATACTTGTCAAATACAGCATGCCCAGATATCGCATTTGCGGTTGGAAATTTTGCTCGCTACACATAGTCTCCTAGACAGTCCCATTGGACATCCATCGAGAGGGTATTGAGGTACCTAAAAGGAAGTATGGATAAAGGAATTACGTACAGAAAAGTAGCAGATTCTGGTATAAAGCGTTATTCAGATTCATACTTTGCGGGAGACCATTCGGACCAGAAATCAACAACGGGCTACGTTTATATACTTTCAGGAGGAGCTGTTTCCTCACAATCGAAAAATCAAACGATCATGGCTTTATATACGACCGAAGCAGAGTGCGTGGCACTCTCAACTGCAGCCCGAGAGTAGTTGGCTCAAAAACGTGTGGAAAGATATGGGTTGTGACCCAATTGGTGCAATAGTTATACGTGGCGACAATCAAACATCATTTCAAATGGAAATGGAATCCAGGCTGACAGAAGTGTCAAAACACATAGCTATCTATGACCACTTCATCCGTGGTGCAGTTAATGAAGGCGTTATTTATTTACATCATGTTCCCACTGATGACAATATCTTTGATATTCTCACCAAGGAACTAGGAAAAATGCGCATTTAAAACTCACTGGAGCAATGCGGATCGGTTTTTCATTGGAACAGGCACACGGAGCTGAGAAGGAGTGATGAATTTCGGTACATCTCCGAGACATTAATATATTGCTCCCCAAGATATATCATCGGCCCAAGAGAAGGCTACTCAAGTTACTGTTAGTAACTTGAGCATTAGATATTTTGAGGAACAAAAAGAGCATTTGTAGAAAGTGGTACAGATAAACACGTGGCGAGCGAAAAGAGTGAAAAATCAAAACGACAATTCATCTTAATAAAAGATACTCCAAGCAAGCAGTAACCGTAAACCGAGACGGTTTACTTCTTTAAGAAGGCTAAAACCAAAGCGAAGAAAAAACGAGAAACTCCACCAAAAATCACACTACAACGCCACAACAAAATCACAAGCGATACTGCGAGCATCACACGATCCGCAAACTGCGTGCGTGTCGTCTTACAACAACTTTTTGCCCTTTGTTTGCTCACCCAACCACCCTCGGACGGGGTGGCCTTTTCGGCAACTGAGGCTTTTAGGGGCTTTTCGCACTAATGGTAGCATGCCTATCCTCCTTTTCGGGGATAGCACGATCTGTCCACTCCTCTACCCCGAAACTAACAATTCGACATTTGTGGCTTTGGTAGAATGGCGCGCAATACTTATTAGGTATTACGTTCCTTGCAGTAACTTTATTGGGGTACATTACATGTAACCATTTAGCTGGAAATATTTTAGTAGTGACAATTCACTACGATGAGTTACCAGATGATTTATTTGGCATCTGGTAATGTGTTAGAATAGTATATAAGAATTCTAGGATGATTCTATTACAGATATAATAAAAGATAACAAATTGCTATTCGAATACAGTTTCTATTGAAATTCTATCATAATGCACTCTAACGTACCATGGCAATGATAATTGATTTGACATTGGAATGAACACATCCTTTCATTCCAAGTTGTAATTAAAATAGCGTTCTTCGTCATACTGTTCTCGTTGCTTTCCGTTCTCTCGTATTATTCCTTTGGGAGTTAGTTCGTTTCGTTATCAACTTGACCATATCCGTCCACCCACGTCATATTTGCTACATACAATCACTTTCTTTCTTAATGAGGCTCACTTACTGCTGCCCCATTACTATTTTCCGTATTGCACCATTTCGCTATCTCACTCCTGCTTCTTTCAGCTTCAAAATTCCACCATCCTCATCGACGTTTGATCTGCATTGCCAACGAAAGACGAGTGGTGTTCTTTTCCAGCACTACATTACAAAGTGGGGGTTATTACAAACTCCAATTGCGTCACATTACATCAATATCACAATGTATCTGAAAATTGACGGACTCCCGTTGACTTCTAAATATATATATTGTTGTACAATGTAAGGGAAATCGTGTTGGCACAAATGATATTTACTTCCCATTTCCATTGTGCCATTTCTGCGAATTTTGATTAAATGTCAGTCGAACAAAGTTCACCTTTCATTCCATTTCCTATTTTATAGTTTTACACCTTTCATAATATGAAGGATGATCAAGTCTTTTTAAAAGGAAAGGTGTAATCATCAAAACCCTCTTTGATGGTAAAATTTAAAAGGATTTTTCGTGATTGCATATCACGAAATTTTGCAATGTCTCTCCCGCAAAGGAAACAATGTCAATTTACTTGAAAATTGGTGCACGCAAGAAGGAGATCGTCGCAAGCGTAACGCCGTTCTCAGAATTAAATTCGGTTGAGGTCGAGAAATTTTAGCCACAATCGTAGAAATTGACATTGACCTCATGGGCGTAAATTTGTCTGTTAAAACCAAATTGGGATGAATACAGTCCCAAATTTCAAGAGATTTGAAATTCTCAAATATTGCGAACGCACTCACGTCCGTAAAACACTGTTAATCTTTTCAAAAATCGGCATACTTATAGAGGACATCTTCCTGAGTGCAACGTACTTCTCAGATCGAAAATCGGAGGTGGTCGAGAAATTTAGGATAGAATCGTAGATTTCGTAGTTTTCTCCCGAGGGAAAATCATCTCTTAAAGTACTGGAAGAAAAAACGTGCAGTTTCTCTGTGTCTTTTTAAACACTTTTTTGTGAACTGAGGCTTTGATGGACGACAGGCATCTTTTGGGCAAATCCATCACATCCTGCAGTGGTATATGGTCCGTGTAAAGTGATGTACGTGTTATATGGAGGGGATGTTTAAAAAACCAAAAACACACTTTTGCACGGTATAGAGGTATGTAACGGTGCTCAAACATTAAAGGTGAGGCTAAAGAGCGGCTGTTCGTAAACCAATTGTCACAAAAAAATCTGACAGGAGCAGTAAGTAAAGCAGTTTCTCCATCAAAACTAAATATAGAACTCGTCCACAACTTTGAGATGTCTAGGAAACCTGTTGTTTGTCAAAAAAATTGTACGGCAATATTTATTGTAGACTGCGAAGGGGGGTTTAGGGCATTAATAAAATGGTTTTTGCATAACGGGACAGTATGAAACGAAGAATGTGTGTGTCGGGATGTTGCTGATTCTGCAAAGTATCATCATCAATCTGCGCAAAACATTTCCAAACTAACAATCATCGTGCAAAAAAGTCTTCTATAAAATCCAGAAAAATACTATATAGTATGAACAATAATGTAAAGGTACGTGCTAATATATATTTTTTGAAATATCATATGTACCACACATAGCATTTTTTGTTTTGAGGTAACCTAACCAGTGCGTGTCCGTAAACTCTGTCGCAACCGGTGACATTTATGTGAACAACAGATGGAAAATTCGAAACTGTGGTCTTCACCAGGCTCTTTATACGCTGTAAAACAGAGCCTGCAGAGGTTCCCGACGAGAGCTGTGGAACACGACATATGACAGAGATCACAGATCTCGTCGGGGACTTGCAGATGAAGATAAATATGTGAAGTATGGCACTGCAGTTAGTAGTAAAAAAGAATTAGAAGAAGTGGAAAAGTATGGGGGAAAACAGTGGAGGTGGAAGAAAACAATGAGGACAAGAATGGGGAGGGTAGCATGGTTGAAAGAAGGAAAATACAAATTAAAAATGATTGGGAGGATGAGGGGAAGAGAAAGAGATAAAACAATGTGATGGGGGTGACGTGGACAATTTTTATAAAACGGGCTATTTATTGTGGAGGGGTCACCGCCGTGCTGGAAAGAAAGAGACAAGTGCAAAAGAACCCACTGGGGAAGAAGTGGATATATTGAACAAAATAATTTCAAAGATACGTAAAAGGGGGCTGAAAGTGACTTATGACAAAGAACTAACAACCCATTATGACATGGAAAAAAATAACAGAAATAGAAATATTTTTTAAAATTATGGACCACGTATATGTGGAGAGGTGTGGGGAAAGAAGGGATAAAATAAAAAGAACGAGAAAGAAAAATCTGGAAAAAGAAGAGGATGAACACCCAGGCGAAACCACTACTGGTGAAAAAAAGTATTATTACATATTTTATAAAAAAGGAGAAAAAAGGAAATTGAAAGGGTTGATGAAGATGTGGGTGTAAGTATGTAAAGTCCCATTTATATGGATTAAATCGGGACTGCATGTGAAAAACGTAAAGAGGAAGTTACTCGTGTTGTTGGCAATGATGGTGGAAATGATGCAGCGTTGCAAGTTGAAAATACAGAACAGTGTGTCAACAAAGTAGTTGAACGTAAACATCATGTTGAAAAAGAAGGTTGTGATACATCAGATGATTTCGATGTTGTAGTAGAAGAAGAAGAACCATCCTATTTACTCCAACCTGCAGACACCCTTGACAAAGATAATGTACGGGAATGGGTCGCTGGATCTGCTTTACGCAGACATCGCAGCGAATTCCGTCGTCATTGCGAGGAAGGGTGCGAGACGTATTTTGATGAAGAAAATACGCTACATGTCACATATGATGAATGGGATGGTAGTGAAAGAAATGTAAGAACCATGTCCATTGACCCACCACAATAAGCGGAACAGTCATCAACATGAAGATTTTCATTACAATAAAAGTTAATTTAAATGCTGTAGATATAATAAATAATTGTATCGAATCTCTATGCCGAAGCTTGAATGTGTATAAGCACCCAGTGCTGTCCATGCAAAGACTCATGTTCACATCAGAGATATTAATCTGTATGCCATCTGATAATATTAAACATGTCATTTCTAACAATGA
>JAULBU010076361.1:0-10033 GCA_032358235.1 Odonthalia washingtoniensis | reverse complement strand
CACCGACGTGTCGAGCTGGGTTTGTTTTCGCTCTGCCACCACCGGCTGTTCTACCAGGTACTTGGCTAACGAGCTACATGGTGTGGTACTACACTCGTCTTCCAGCCTAAAACAGGCACCCACAACCACAACAAAAACAACCACAACAGACATCAACAACAAAAACAACAACCACAAATATAACAACAAATCTTTATAATGAATGCCCCCTGCGGTGCTCAACTGCTAAATCCAACCTCACTCCCCACGGGAAGTTCCACCCGCCCCACTTACCCCGCCCATTATGCGTTGATGGAGGGGCATCCAACCTTGCTGCGGCTCTGGCCTTCGGAGCCAACCATTTTTGTGCACAGTTGATGAGTCCAGCTGGGACTCCGACAAACAGCCAAAGTGCAAACCGTTCGACCGGGATATTAGTCCCACTGTAGAACCTATCCTGATGTCCGACGTGGCTAACCACGTTAATTGTTGGATGCATATTTTTGCCGTTGGGATCAGTGTTCAAACAACGTCGGAAAGAAATGTGCACTGGGGGACAAAGATATTGTTCGTAAAAAAAACGAACAAGCATACAAACAAAGATAACAAACGCTGGACACAACCCGCCCTCCCCCAACTGTCCTGCTACCCCGTCTCCCAAAGATGGCTACGCCTCGGGCACCCTTAAAAAAATAACATCCATATCGTCCATCATACTGGACGATATATCAAAAAAATCAAGACGAAAATCAAAATTCATTAACCAATCCATGAAACAATCCCCTGGATCGTGGCTTGATGTTTCTGCTTACCGCGGTTTGAAAACGAAAAAAAATCGTAAACATCGCATACGACGAACACCGTGTTCGTCGTTTTACGCAGCGCAATGTAATCGTAACGTCCATCACACTGGGCGTTATATAAAAAAAAAACAAGATGGGACGTAAATGCAAATGCATTGACTAATCCATTAAACGATCCCCTGGATCGTGGCTTGGCGTTCCTGCTTATCGCGGTTTGAAAAAGAAAAAGAAATCGTAAACCGCGCATACGACAAACATCGTGTTCGTCGTTTCACGCAGCGCATTGAAATCGTAACGTCCATCATACTGAACGTTATTGTCAGCCGCCGTTGCAGAAGTCGACATTATTCATTCACATCACGGACGTCGGCATTAATCATTCACAAGTCGGCCGACTCTCTCCTGCGTCTGCCGTCGATCATTTCTCCCCTTCCGTCCGCCTACGTCACTGAGGTTGGATTGAATATGTCAGTTTCAAGCTGGGGCCGTCACTTCCCTGCTGTCAGTCGACGTCGCAGACTTCGGCATTATTCAATCGCATCACAGACGTCGGACATGTTCCTTCCAAATTTGGGGCTGTCCTTCTACCCTGCCGTAAGCCGACATCAGCGTACGTCGGCAATAATCGGTTCCAAGCTGGAGCCGCGGCACTGCCGTGCCCCCAACCTCTCCCCCACGCCATAATGCCTCCCACGGGCCGTCCTGCCATTTTATTGGGTAGAGTGATTTTGCTACTTTCACCCGTGTCATATCGGCCGCGGCGCTGCCACACCCCAACCTTTCCCCTACACGAAAAGGCCTCCCACGGGCCGTGCCGCCATTTTATTGGCGGAGAGCAAATTAGCTACCTTCACACGTGTCGTGTCCGGAGCCGCGATTCCGCGCGTCAACCTATCCCCAACCTCTCCAATGCTATCTTCTCCCTTCCTCGGCGCTCCCTCCATTCCCAATCTACCATACCATCCATAAAATCCTGGCCTTCTCTCACCGGCTGCCTGTCATCCTCGATACCATCCCAACCCCCGACCGCGGCGTACCCCTCCGCCTCCATCCTAACTATAATAGGCCTTTCCCAGGCCTTTCCTCCCGGCCGCGGCGCCTCCAACATGACCCGAACTTAATTCCTGGCATTCCTACCGGCCGCAGCGCACCCCGCCACATCCATCCTAACTATAATCGGCCTTCCTTCGGCCTTCTCCCTCCACTGCCTCTACCCCAATTATATTCGCTTTCGGCCTTCCCCCCGGCTGCTACTCTCCAATGTCGTCCTCAGGTCCCCGACCTCCCCCTTGCTGCCAGCCGACGTCGCCGACGTCGGAATTAACAATTCACAAGTCGGGGCCGGCTTCCACCCCACCGTCAGCCGACGTCAAAGACGTCGGCATTGATCATTGTTGGCACCACCTCAACCCTAATGACGTGACGTCGGTCTCACGTTGGCGTCGATGTGATGTCGATGTGACGACCGACGACAAAACGATGAGACAACGACGGGACAACGACACGACAACGATGGGACAACGACGGGGAAATGACGTGAAGACGACGAAGACGGCGATGTGACGACAATGGCGACTGTGACGAAGACACGGATTGTGACAACGACTATGGCGATGGAGACACATTACAATGCCACACCACACCTCGGATGATCTCCCTCCAAAGCCACACTACATACCGTTCACTGCCCTCCTCGTCATCCTGACCAGACTGCGGACGTCCTATGGACGTCCCTGATTGGAAAATCGCATCCCACCAAGTCGCCAGACGTCCAACGGGTGTCCACAATTTCGTTCCACGAACAATATTCTTCCTATTAATTTGGGATGGTGCGACATCATTTAGATTAGTGGAAGGGGGCTGTGTAGTCCTCGCCAGAGGCGGGTACCCGGGAATCGCCCACACTAATTCTGCTGTTTTCCCTCCTTTTCTTCCCTCCTTTGTCCCTACTTTTGCCCTTCGTTTTTTCTCTTTTGACACGTGTCTTTCCCGATTTCTCTTTCATCACGTGTCATGTTTGCACATCTGAGGACTTCTGTCCACGGCTCTGTAATCACCACCAGTTTTCAAATAATAAATATCGTCTCGTCGTCGCCAATTGGGCGCCGAAAAGGACGGGCATCGTTTTTCTGGGAAACAACCGGGCGCTCGACTCTGCGCCAAAACCACAAATCACGATTACCTCTCCCTTCTGACAACAAGCGGCGATGACAACACACGGTCTGGGAAGCCGACGATCAGCAGTGCTCCGGCACGTGTGCGCCCCCCGAAAGGCGCCGCTGGAAGCGTGCAGCACCCGATCGTCTTCTTCCTAGCCCTCGCCTCACGTCGGTGTTACCGTCCACCGACGTGTCGAGCTGGGTTTGTTTTCGCTCTGCCACCACCGGCTGTTCTACCAGGTACTTGGCTAACGAGCTACTCGGCGGGGCACTACAATAAAGGTCTATGAGAAGAAGCTGTTTGACGTCATAAGAAATAAATTTTTCATTGTGCATTATGAGTGGCCATTGGTGTAGTTACAGTGATAAATGAACACCCATTCTTGTTACGGTGCGTAACCACCTGATGGATATATACTTTATCGCTCTACTATGTGACATTGTTGTGGGTGAAAAGGAGATAGTAATTCAATACACATTATCATGAAGGCGGTTCTATTGGAAATTACAATCATTTCAATTTTTGATGCAGTCCTGTAATACACCACGTTTTCCTGTTTAAGGAGTGAATTGAAAGTAATTTTAGTTGCTATTATCAACACAGTCATACAAAACGTTCCATATGCATAGTGTTAAAAAATGAGTACATTGTGGGACTCAGTAAACGATTATTACTGGAATGTTTTCACCAGGCTGGTGAAAAGATCCCGGAAATGACAGTTGAAGACGAAGTTTATGTCATTTTCATATAGACAAAATTGAGTTATAATATTACCTGTATTCAGAATGATAATTCATCCTAGCTTCATTTACAATCCAATTAGTGCTGTTCCCTAAGAAACTGTAGTTGTGACTGTGATGTATCATATTCCCATGCCCTAGTCAAGTCACTGAAAAATATGACGTTGTTGTGCTCCGTGCATGGCTGTATATATTAGCAATATTTATTCGTGGTATTAGCCATTATCAAGATTTCAGAATAAACGGAATAAGAAGCAGATGATGAGCTGTTTCACAGTTATTTCACAAAGTTGAAGGTATTCTTGAACAGAGAACATAATTGCATGTCGTAACCATATCATGCTTATTGACAGAAAGCCTTTCCGTAGTGTCCGACACACAAGCGTGTCCGCCTATACGTCTAATATTTGGAATTGGGTCCAGAATTACTGCCATGTAATCATTTCGTAGCCCCAACTGTGCAAAAGCTCTTTACAATATTACTTACTTCTCTGTTGGGGTGTTCCAGTTGCGCTTTGTTCGGAATGATGAAATTTTACGAGATATCGTACCAATATAACAGACAACAATTTGATGCACATAGCAGCTGTTTTAATTTACTTATCATCTTTCTTCAACATGTCAAGAACGACCAAAAACATCGAATCCATATGTTTCCTGCTTTATTGCAACCAGAAGGTGTACCTCTTTGCTAGTCATCTCAACGTACTCTCATTCATATTCCGACAAATGTTACATTTTGTACACCAATCTGATTTCTGTGGCACTTCCGTAGAAAAAATAACCGTTTATCTCCAAGATAAATCATTTATCAACATCCCCGTTAAAATTTTCCTTCATCCACCGAAAAATACCGTTCTGAACTATATTCAAACATTGATTGAAATTAGTCTACTTCGAAATACTTAACACATATATTTACATTCCGTTAAACAATTATTTGTCCACCTGTATTTGTATTCAATAGAAACAAGAATGTTCATATTGGCATCTACATCATAGTACATCGAATATACTTGTAAAACACCCCTACTTTTTTCTGTATATTTTATCACGTCTATTGTGTCCCATATTCACATCTTTCATTCTGCCTCTCATCTATGGTAATTGGAAAATGTGTATTTCCCAATCCATAACACCATAAAGTCATATTATAACAGTTCAGTCGATATATTTTCTGCGTCCAGTGGTTCCACAATGTGTGTTCTATTTAAAATACTTTCGGAGACCGATTAGTACCCACTAAAAGGTAAGTATTACAATACACCATGTACATCGTGTGCTGTAATGAGATACGTATTCCATTGAACATATTAATAATTCCCTGTAGTGGTATATTTAGTATAGTTACATCACACACAACCATTCCCTCCTCAAATACAACTAGATATGAACCACTCCTACAGATCGTTGGATAATAAGAACACGTTCAGTGAAGTCAGATTTCATGATCTTCTTCCCATTGATCATTTTCTTCTTTCTCCCCTCCAAAATATGTGTATTCCGTTCCTTCTTCAACTTTCTGATTGACGGTTCAATTTTCATCGCATGTTGGTTTGTACCTACATAAATTGTTTACCTCCTGTCTACCCGGTCTGTCGTATTTTTCAAGTGGTACATCTTGATTCACTGCAATGTTCTTTCCATGAAATTTCAAGGTTATTTTAAAACAATTAGCGAATCTCATTTTTCACGTACCTTTACCTTCTTCACGCTATCTAGATAACCACAGCACTCATAGTGGTAAACACTACTGCATATACCAATTACTCCATTGATGTTGTAATTGGTACCTTTCATACCTCAGCTTCACAATATTCGTCATGTATGCTTCCATAATTGCATTAATTTCTCACTCCATGGATTCCACTTCTCCTCCTGTAATTTCACGTACTTCTTTCCAACTTCATAATTGTTCTTTGAAATTTAATTGGTCTTCGAAACCTCTTAGCCAGGAAAAATGATTAACATATGTTCATAAATCTGGTCAGCAGCAAACTACACCTCTTCATCATTACACTGCTAATTATCCAAAATTGCACAAACCGTTAAAGATGCAATGTCATATCAGGAACAGAAGTACGTGATATTTTATTGCAGTTTTATTCTATGCAATTTGTCGTCAACCTGTACTCATCGTAGGTATTATATATGTCAGTTTTGGATGAGATATAACCCAGTTACGTTGCCGTGGTATCAAAAAAGAAGGAAAGTTAATAGATACAACATTTATCACCCCATCCAACGTTACTATAGAATGTATTATATAGGAGTTTCATTTTATTTCATGTGTTACCTTCATTTAAGTATTCATCATTCCTATGTTCCTCTAAATTATATTCCTCTTCTTTTACATTATTTCAATAGTGTGGAGGGATTCTAAGAATACATCACACCTAGATTAATTGTACTCCTCACACTTCTGAAACATATCACACCATACGATAACAAAATCTTCATATCTATCAACAGTGTCGAGTACAGATGGAAATAACAGCTAAGGAGAGAGCATTAAAACGTGTCCGAAACCATATCACGATTTGTGTACACGTTGATATGTTCATCCTTTCAACAACATGAACACCATACAAACTTACAGATTACGTGTCTGTTATAATCAAAATACTGTTCACCTCTCCATGACCATCTCCCTTCAGCTGGTTGATAAACACTTCTCTACAGATTTCTACTCATAGTTTTGTGTCTTCTTTTGTACAGGTACGGGCATTGTCCTCATGACCATAGTGACTCTTAATCGGAATTTTTGAAAGAGATGCTGGTATGTGTGGATAACATATCTGTGTGAAATCAATGTAGACAGTATCTACAAAAATGGACGAAGTACCAATGTCTCCGAGAAAATAAAACATGTAGAAACAAAATCATACTATCATCAATATCGCCATAATTTCATTGGTAATTTCAACCATGCTCATCTGCCATAAACTTCCGAAATATGCCAATTTTCATAACAATGGTACCGTGCTTGGAAAATATCACACGGTCTCCACCAGCTGAAATTATTAGTTCGGACTAATACACATTATGATGATCCTCATTCTTAATTCAAGGCATTTTTTGGACGCTGCGATAATTTCAATGTTCTACTCAACATTTCAATGGAATGTACTTATCGTTCCATATCGATATAGACAACAGTTCAGAAAAAAGGAAATGAAAAATATCTATATTGTCTTCATATGTACATACCAAAGTTACAAGGAAAGTGACATCTCAATATTCATCTACTTCAATATATGTAGTTTCAGACCAGTATCTCTGTATAAAACATACCTATCTGTATGATTCAGTTATGAATAGACTATCTTTTAAACAATTCCCTAGTCTGCAACTTAATGTAACTTTACATAAATGGGATTTTCTTGATATCTGCTCCTTTTCTGTTTAGTATGCTTTTCCCCAAAAGAAGAATTTCTACAATATAGATATATGTTTACATGCACCATTACATTACGATCTATCCAATCTACCAAAAATAACACGAGCATCGATACCAACCAAATAACATAAATTGATGATGCAGGTATTTCATTTCTGTAGAACATCTCCCCGTTTAGAATTTGAACCTTGAGCTCTTGTAATTACAAAACCAAGTCAATTTTTTGTTACCTAGATAACGGTGAACAGATTTTCCTTTTTCTTTGAATACTGCTAGTGTACAATTCCGTTCCTGCAATAATAAGTTAGAAACTTATTTCAACCCGTTCATGAAGTCTGGACAGATACCTTTTTATTCTACGGGGGTACTGCTAAATGTTTTCATTATGCGTTGATAGAGAATTTAAGTGGCTGTATAGGATAAAATATTAGATGGTACACCGAATAGTGAAATAATTATTAAAGTTAGTAACCTTAAATTTGATAAAGATAATTTTGGATTTTTAATAACAATCTTTTAGTTGCAACAGTACAAAGCATATGTGATTTTGTATTCCTACACACATTGGTGTAAGGAGCAATGTACAGTAATCACTACTTGAGTACTGACAGGTTTTAACACGTACCGAGTACAGTGATATTTACAGTTCCGCCATCGTCTTTTGTTATACATCGAAGAGTTCCTCTTTTCTCTTTTATTAAGGACAAACGAACATGTAAAAGTTGGAAGTTAGAATATACAACTAAATCAAGAGAGACTTTCAATAAAGACACCTTTAGTTAAAATCAATATAACTGAAGCACAGACATATGAACGATTTGAACCTGATTTCAATAATCAAACTTCAACTGATTAAGAGTCTGTAAACTTACCACTGACACCTACGACAAGTAAATGGAAAAAGGAAAGGAAAAACAATGCAGAAGTTTTTAACTTTTTTTTACTTTATCAAATTAACTAATTACTAATAACGTATTTGAGTATCACGACTTTCTATCAAAAAAATGACAAAACCTAAAAATAGATCAGCACCTTGCCTGAGAGGCTTAAAAATGTTTGAGATAGGACAGGATTTCAACTTATGGGTAATACACTTTTACAATGAGATGGAAGAGAAGGACTACCATCATCCTTTTCCATATAAAAAAGAATGAAAAATATATACACAAAGTGTGGCAACAGAGCGTAGAATTGGTTTAGAGGCACAAACTGAAAATGAACGCAGAATCACAGAAGCTAAAGACATGAAGGAGTCAACATTAGCACAAAGCTATATGTTGCGATGTATTACGACTGACACAGTGCAGTTATTGAGTGTAATGGATGACACTTATGAGTTGAGCACGTTATGGAGCGCATTGGTGACACAGTTCCAAGCAGTGGATGAACATACCCTGAGGGAGGTCCATAAACAACTCATCACCATACAAATGGAAACCACGGAAAGACTCATTTCATAGAGGGGACAAATACAAGTACTGAAAAATAGGCTTGGAGGGACACCATTTGATATTTCAGAAGCCCACAGGTGGGTATTACGACTAGAGAGATCTGGAAATTTAGAAACCGCTTGTACGAGTCATAAACGTGTCATTAGAGGGACTCTCGTATGCCAAATTAATGAAGAAACTTCAAGAACTCTCGATCGAATATATTGGTGATCCTACAGTACCGTTGGAAAGACAACAACGAGTGGGTGCATCATCCACTGCGTTGAATGCCGGTAAAAAGTACAGTAAACATGCAAACCGGACAGAGCTTTCGTTCAACAAAAATGGACATCGGTGCCAGAACAGAGGACAACAGAGCTCCGAGTGTAGGGGCAGATTGGCAGGAAATCCCAAAACACAGGTTGGCTAGTAAAAGACCAAATCAGCCGCTTATACGACGAAGGAGGGAACGCCACAATATTTCACATTAATAACGAAGAGCACTGATCTCATCATTCAAGGAATGATGTAGATCTTAAAAAATGTAAGAACTATGATGGCACCCTAATGACGATCTGGTCGGAAAACTTGGTTATAACAATGTGTAACCCATAAAAAGTATGGTATGATAAAGGTAGTCCCAGACATCGGGAAGAATTCACTATCAATAGGATAAATGACACAAGATCCTAACGTGAGCGTTAAGTTTAAGGGGTCAAGATGTACCGTCCAAAAAGGAGATCAGATGATAGCAAGAGGATTCCGAGGGCAAGACAACGTATATAGTACTACATAAATACTCGAAATGGACTCTATATTTATGATAAACAATATAAAGAATAGTTAGGAGCACGAGGACAGTAGATCGAGTGAGGAGGATATCTTTGAGGACTATAACATGACAACCAGTTAAGAGATTGGCACAAATGCCTGGGTCATTTATCGAACGGTGAAATCAATCACTTGGTAAGGCTGGGTAGAATACAAGTAAGAAAGAGCGATCTCTAACAGAAACTTAACTGTACAGATTTATAAAATGGCAAAGCACAAGAAAAAACATTTAATAAAAGAGGAAAATCAGCAAAACTGAGAACGACGTTCCTCGGCCTGAGGCCAGAGGAGCTAGTCTACTCAGGCATCTGAAATGCATTCTCGATACCAGACAAGAAGGGAGATATATATTTTCAAACACATATTGAAGATTTTACACGGCTTACGGTCACCTTTTTATCATAATGACGAGTATTTACGCCATACGTGGAGAAACATGTGATGGAGAAGTAAGCAATGTGTTCATGGGGCAAGCTGTAAGCAAACATGGGTTTTATGTTTTGATTATTATAATGAGTATTTACTGTTGGAATGACGATGGGTTGACCTGCCCGCCGCAGGCGCCGAAAAATCGAAGGGCTTACAGTGTAAGTATTGATTACTGTAAACAGTGAGCAATGCTTACACCTCGCCCTCGATTTTTCGGGCTGGATTGAATTTTGACCAACTGTACTTGTTGACTGATTTTTG
>JAULBU010076350.1:0-10033 GCA_032358235.1 Odonthalia washingtoniensis | reverse complement strand
GCCAACACATGGGTTGGGAAGCCGACGATCAGCAGTGCTTCCCCACGCGTGCGCCCTCCGAAAGGCACCGCTAGAAGTTTGCAGCACGCAATCGTCTGCTTCCTATCCCTCGCCTTCACGGCGACATCTACAGTCCGCTGACATGTTGTGTTTGTTTCTCAGCTCTGCCACACCCTTTCGCCCTTGTACCTCTGCACCCAAGCTACTCGGTGGGGGTACTACAAACATTTTCTACATTTCGTACTTTACAGTCTAAAAATAGAACGCTTGTGATTGCAGCAGTGGAAATCAAGACTTCCGTTTCTGCTTCAAGTTTGGCCAATGCCATGAGCCTTTCTACTCCTGACTTTATCACTTGTTTGGTTGGAAGTGAAACATTTCGCAAGTACATTCCGAAAAAACATGCTGGCCAAGTGATACAGCAAATGCTTGTCTTGTATGTTAACATTTTCTTGTATGTTGCTGCATCCGAAACTGGAATACTCTATAAAGGCATTGTATTCTGCTGTGATGACAATTTATCCCTCCTTCATATGGAATTGCTCTCAGTTACTGCATCAATTGTGCAGAAAATTTCTACAGATGGTGGTGATCTACCGGAATATGCTGATGCTCGCCAAAAAGAATTGCTTCTGTCACACTAAAAGTTTTGGAATATTGTTAATAATCTTTTCATCTGTACTGGTCCGTTCTTACCAATCAAAGCTTTTGAGCATGGCTCACAGAGTCTCTATTCTAAACCAAAGGGTTTGTGCAGATGGTGAAACCCAGGCAAAGGCTATTTTAAGGTCTTCTACTTCCAATCTCAAATGGGAGCAAAAGCTTGTTACTCAAACGTTAAAAACCTTGGCTATAAATTCGTCCACCATCTCCCGCATTGAAAAGAAGAAAGACCTTCTTGAATCTGATAATCTTTTCAGGTGTTTGGACAATTTTTTTCATGCACTGAACGATGTTCAGTCTTTCGCTGATTCCTTTTTTGACCTCTCGACAGATTTTCTTGTTTACGCTGATCGGCTTCAGCGAAAAGTGGTTATTCCAATTCACAATATGAAAACAACACAGCTGAAGTCGTAAATACTTCCGAAACGGAAAGGCTCAAGGAGATGGAGAGAGCGCGAATACGAAATAGGATCCATTTCTGCAATTCTGTTGATGGCCGAACATTGCGGTTTCATACCTGCCATCACGAGTTACAACACAAGCTCACGTTACAATACTGTGCGCTATGTAGTTCGAAAAATTCAAATGGAAAACGGACGGCTCATAAGACTTCCTTCTTTTGCGGTACATGCTCTGTTTATTTGTGTATAAAAGTATGGTCTGGGCTTCGTTGAAGCTGCTCTAGTATCTTTCATTCTACAAGAGAGCTCAAGACACGCAATATACCATCCGTAACACATGATGGACAAAGTGCTGGTATTGGTGAAGCTCTTGTAGAGTCGGAGATGAATAACAGGACGGTTTCAGCACATGTTGACGTTCAAAGCGACGGTAATCAACAATTAAAACAGTCAGAATTTCCGGACTAGTTCACAGATGACGACAACCTGATTATTGCTGTAGGCACCCCGTGAGTTTTTTCCAGGACCTCACCAGCTTTGACCAGGAGTTCTGGTGATCGGGGAGAGCATATGACCTAAGTCCTCTGCGTCAAAGAAATGGACGAATATTAAATGAAAGATGGTAGTTGCGAGTTCATAAAGCATAAATGTTTCTTCAATTTTGACATTTTTTAATGTTAAATCTACTGCACATAACAGCTTTTTAAGGATTCATAAAACATTATAACTCCAGTGCATTGAAATGATGCTAGTGGGGAGAGTATCTTAGTTATGACATCCATTTCTTTTTAGGTACCGAGTACAGGACCTAATAAACAATCCCAAGGAATACCAATCATGTAAGTCCAAAATGCGAGCAATTTCAATGGCTGTGAAACAATGTGAACTGCACTTCGCATTTTAATGTGAAGAGTTCACATTGGGTGCATTCACGAACTAAAAAAATCTAAAGCTAATTATTTTTCGGCCAATGAGAGGGCAGAAATCTAGCAATAGCCAAAGCGTCTGGAAGAGGGGGATGGGTGTCTACTCCAGATTTATAAACGTTGTATTTCCCATTTATTGGGCTGTTGACTGTAATTTGGCTGTGAGTTTGGGGACATCAACTCATGTCCTGCCCTTCGTTGAGACAATAACGTCGTAATCGCTCCTTCTCGCACCCTCGTCAATGGAGATGTATTAATACGACGTTGCAATCGTAGTTTCTATATTAGTCTGTGCCACAACTGTAGCTATCGTTGCGGAGTCTGCAGAGGATGTGCATCGTAAGAATCGTGCGCCACAACCACGATTTCAACGGGCTGCGTTACATCGCCGCCCGTTACAATCTGACAATACAACAGCATGGGGATAACTATTGGCATGCGGATCATCTTCAGACTTCCTCGTTGCGTTGAACGTCAATCCGTACGTATTTTTTGAGGTCCTCTTGCCGCCATTCACAGAAGAGCTAGCTAAGCTGTTTTTCGGAAGTCTCTACACGACAGCGCCGAAAACAACCGGCCAACCATCCACCGTCACAACTGAGGACATTCTGGGAGTTGTGCTTTGGGGTCTGAAAGTCAGTGGCAATTGGAGCGTACCGTAAGTGAGTGCACACATTTGGTTGAACTGAAATATCAGGCCTTGTAACATGCACAACAGTGCGGTTTGGTGGAATATTCATGCGTATGAGATCGTTGGCAAGGACAGAGTGAGGCGGCAATGGGTTCAGGGTGGTTTTGATGTAAGAGAATTTGTTGCGGGTTTTGGGATAGGATTGTTTTAGGAACATTTTTCACAGAAAAGGTTAATGTGTTAAGGCACTCCGACACCGGTACTGTAAGCATAATTACAGATGTTTAGCATTGCTGAGTAGTTCCTGTAGCACGATATTTTTCTTTTGCTACTTTCTGGCAATTTTGTTAATATGTATTTACACAAAACGTAATTTCTACGCTACACTATTTACACGTTTAGAAATCCCGTTAAGATATTTTCTACTGTAGGTAAATTATGTACTACTCTTATGTTTATGAGGGGATTCTATCTTTTTGGATGATATTTCTGTTTTATCATGTTTTCATATGTTTTACTCATAATATAATTATGTTTTACTATTTGTTTACCAATATAAAAGACGGCCTCGAAAATCCCTCTCTTGGATTTTCTTGGTATCGATTATCAATTTTACACAACACAGTTTAGCGACAAATTTAGCTTTCCGAGTTCCTGAATGCACCCATTGCTATCTCAAAAAAAGTTATTTTATTTTTAAGTAAATATTGGGGATATGGAGAATGGCGATATGACACTATCACACATCGAAAATATCATCATTTTGGCCCAAACTTGCCGGTTATAATACATATAATACAATACTCATAATACATAGTCACACAGGGGAGGAGAAGTACATTTTATTCATGGATTCGTCGTGATAGGGACGTGCCATAATGTCGGGTGTACTACTGTAACTGTAGTAGTCTTCTTCTATTTTTTTTATTTATTTTTATAGCGACATGTTCGGACAAATATCCTTTCCCGTCAGCCACCGGTCCATTCATTTTATTATAATCACCACTGTAAGGTCTAGCGAAAAGTACAGTTTTTTCAATGATGCAGACTGGCGAAACCCCCTCTCACACTCACATGTTAACAATTGTAGAGCGCTTGCTCCACCCAAAAACTCCTGCTTCCTAGCAGTTAAAGAAGATAGTTAAAGGAGATTTCAATCTTCTTATTTTAAAAAAATTAAAATCCGCTGTGATTCAGCGTTCGCTGAAACTGGACGTTTGAATGAAATGGCGAAAGCAAAGTCTCCAGCCTCAACTCACGACGACATCAACATCAACATCAACATGCGCAATCTAGAGGAACAACCGTTTCTTCTGAACACACGTCCATCATCATCATCACCATCATCATCAAATTTACCGGTGTCCGGCCTCCGAGGCTATATATTCATGGCACTTTCTGCCGTCTGTCAATCCGCCATGGCTCTATTTACTCGCGCAGCTGCTCAGAACGGCTGTACAACTGGTACACTTCTCCTCTTCCGTGGACTAACCTGCGTAACAATTCTAACCATTGTCATTCTTCGTCGTAATACCGCTTTATTCTATCGCAATCTATCATTATCATTGACATCATCTGATATTTTTTGGCTTTGTATACGTGCATTCACAACCGCTTTTAGTCTATACTTCTTATTCGATTCTTTGTCTGGACTACCAGCTGGTACCGCACTCTCTCTATTTTATACGGCACCAGCATGGACGATAATATTCCTAAAATATAAAACAAAAAAACCATTCAAAATGTTTCATATTTTCACTATTATTTTTAAAGTTTTAGGTGCCATTCTAGTATTCCAATCATTTCATATAAAACCTGTAATCGAAGCAATGTCCGCAGCTCTTCTTTCAGCTATTACTTTTACATTACTTGCAACCCGACCTCTTCATATACCATCGGTATTCTACATGCTTGGCGTTTGTATCGCTACGCTAATAGGCTCTGCATTTGACAGTAGTACGACCTTGACACATACACCTGTGATGGGGAGTCTGGCGGCGTTAGGAGGTGCTTGTACAGGCGTCGCCTCACAATTATTTCTTGTGAAGGGAATGCCAATGGTTGCAACAGCTCCTGGCGTCATTATTAGAAGTGTTGCTTGTCCATTAACGTTTTTATGTGCAATGCAGTTTTTCGGTCAACATGTGTCAACAGAGAGTGTGGTTGGCGTATGTCTTATTCTTACGGCTGTTGTCATTGTCGCGTATAATGTCGGAAGTGATGTCCGCCTGTTGAATGAATGTACATGAACGTTTTTATATAATATTATGAAATATATTTCATGGGAAATAACGCTTCCAACGTTCAAAAACATCAATCTATGAGTTCATCAACATTACTTGGTGACTGGACTCCCAGTGTGTAATGCTACGCGCATCAGACAGTGTACAGTGCCTACTGATAGCAATAGAAAAGTTGGCAAAAAGCAAAAGGGAAAGTAAAAAGGTGAAATGCTGCATTTCAAATTTTCAAATATACGCACCCTTGCAACATTATATCCAATCTACGCCGGAAAACCCAAACCGTTTTCCCCTTTTCCCCCTTTCGATCACCGCTGCATCTTCTCTGCAACAACTTCAGCCGCACGACAACAGTTTTCTAATTTCATTCATTTTTACTATTTTGCACTGCACAAATTCTTTAATCAATAAACATGAAGTAAGTTTAGTCAACAACATTTCGTGCCCTCCCAACATTTTCTCGCTATCTCAAAATGTGTCTAACTAATTAAATAACCAAAATAGCGGCGAACACGATAACAAGCAAGGTGCTGGTGTTAACCAGCTCAAATCTTCTTTTCTAAGCGAGCTAGCGTCTAAGATGGCAGCAGGCCCTCCAAAGAAGCCAGTCGGTCTTCTGAAGAAATCGAACGTCGCTCAACGTGCTGAGGAGGAAGCAGAAAATAAAGAAAAAACAACGTCAGATACTATTACTAATACTAACAATCAAGCAGAAATAGCGCAGTCAGAGATAGCGCAGTCGAAACTGGCCGACATCTTGAATCAATCTGTGCAACAACCCACATCGGAGAAACATAATTGAAAATAAAATAAAAATAAGTATAAAAATGACTTACCATTATATAATGTTTGAAACGTTGTTCTGTTGGAAGAGGTGGGGAAGCATATTATGATATACCCTCAAGATATATAAGTATAAGTATAAGTATAAGCATAATAATAATAATAATAATAATAATAATAATAATAATAATAATAAAAAGCTCCTCAGTCATAGCCAATTCCGAAACAACCTGAAATCAATTCGTTAACTTCGCGCGTCGTCAAATTATGCAAACCTTCACGTCCTACTTTACACGTGACGACCCAATTACTTTCAATCATCCTAATTTCTTCCGTGCTAATCGACACGATGTCATCAAACAAAGAATCATCATCATCATCATCATCATCATCATCATCACTGTTAATCTCTTCATCAATATCAATACTGCTACCCTGATTATTATTACCGTTGTCGCTCCAGTCACTGTTTCGCACTACGGCTGTTAATTTTCTCTCGCTGATCGCGTTAATAATGCTCGCATACGCTCGCATACCTGAATTTGTTTTTCTTACCTTTTCTTTAAATTGTTCTAATTTTTGTCTTCCACCACCACCACCACCACCTCTTCCGTTTCCACCCCCCATCATTCCCATTCCATCCTCATTTTCACTTTCTAATCGATTTCTCTTCTTCCCTCTTTTCGAACCACTCAAACTGCCCCGACTACGGTTTTTCCTTCTTCCACTTATCGGTGAAACCCATACATCATCTTCTACAATTGTGCCTTTACTATTGCGGACATCAACACCATCGTCTTCCCCATTCTCATTCACCTCATCCTCATTTTCACTTTCTAATAGATTTCTCTTCTTCCCTCTTTTCGAACCACTCACACTGCCCCGACTACGGTTTTTCCTCCTTCCACTTATCGGTGAAACCCATACATCATCTTCTACAACTGTGCCTTTACCATTGCGGACATCAACACCACCCTCTTCCCCATTCTCATTCACCGCTTCATCATTCTCATTCACCTCTTCATCACGCTCTGGTGTTTCAAACAATTTTTTCCCCTTTTCTTTTGCATTCCGTTTCCGCCTTTCTATAAACTTCTTAGCCGATCCTCCTCTCCTCACCTGCACCACTTGTCGTGGTTGTTTTGAACTACTCCCATTTCCATTGCTATTATTCACTTCAGCCACAGCTCCCACTTGTTTCTTTAGCTTAGTTGACGTCACCTGTTTCTGTTGCACATTTATAGTATTGCCCTCGTCTTCACTTTCCTCCTCTTCATCCGCAAAATCAACTTCAATTTTCGGCCTCGCTTTCATTTCTTCTATTCCTTTACCCGTTCTCGCTTTCCCTTTCTTTTTCAATTCTGTTGTTTTCAATATTCGCTTCGTATCATCATATACTACAGATTTCGACACTTTCCTCTTCGACAAAGTCATGTCAGAGGCAACCGGAGATGCCATTTCATCAATGTCCACGACTTCCGTCTGTTCCTCGACTGTTTTAGAATCCGTCCATGCAGCACTCGCAAGTGACTTTTGTAATGTGAAAACTTCAGACCTTTTCCTTCTTTGTTTCCCAGACTTTCTCCCCTCTTTCTCCACACGTCCTTCGTCTAGCTGCTCTCCATCCGTCATGTCATTAATAATTCTAATTTCCTTCTCCTCATAATCATCATTGGTTGATTTCACATTACCCGTAGTCATTGTTTTCTTGTTCTTGTTAATCTTTTTTTTGTCAGTAGATGTGGAGTTCTTGTTAATCTTCTTTTTGTCAGTAGATGTGGAACCCTTCACTCTGGTACCTGATGAGGAACCGACTTTCCCAATTTTCACAGCAGGAGAACGTATGGTCTCAGATTTTGAATTCGCTTTAGATGACGAAAACATATGAATATCGTCGTCATCCTCATAATCCTCTTTCACCGTGTTTTGTTCAGTAGATTTCGTCATTTTTTCTTTTGCCTTATGTTCAGGCGTTGCTCCTTTCTTTTTCTTGCTTACAGTCCTCGACGAAGGCAGAGCCTCAATGATAAGATGTCCATAATCGTCAAAATTTAAGTCATCAGTTGTTGATCTCACACTCACTACTGTCGCCTCTTCCACATGTAAGCTCGCTGTTACCTCAGTGTCGTCCTTTGTCTTCCTTTTAAAATTTCTCACTTTCTTTGAAGATGCTAGGGTAGCCTTCGCTGCCCCTTTCGCTGTTGCCTTGTTTTCTTTTACACTCAAGTTCCGCTTAACTTTAATGTCTCTTTCTTCTTCATTGTCATTTTTTACTACATCTTCCTCTTGACCAACATGCCCCTCCTTTGCCGCACTAGCAGATGAAGAGCGTCTTCTCCCCTTTCCACTACTACCTATACTCTTCGATTTGTTCGTTTTTTTGTTGCTCTCTATTTTCTTTTGCGAGTTGGCAATAGTCATTATTTCATCATTTTCCAAATCCACGAAGGCATCAACATCTATAGTGACATTAACATCGCTATCCTCAGCAACAACTTCAGGCATGGACCTTCGACTGACACGAGCCCGTTTCTTACTGGTTGACCTCCCCACTTTCAACGACCTCGTTTCATCATTATTCTCTATTTTTTCGCTTGGTTCCTCGTTACCGTCCAATTTACTACTCTTGCCGTCACTGCGATCTCTGCTACCTCTCAAAAATAATTTCCTGAAAATGTCTAGGTCTTTCGGTTGATTTTCCCTCGCTTGCTTCACTACCTCCGCTTCTTTGGTTTCAACGTTTCTACTCGAATGTCCTCGTTTCCGTTCAAGTAAACTTGTAGCAATGCTCTCTTCTTCCTTTTTTCCTTCTTCTTCTAGTTCTGTGGCGACTTTGACAGTACTCCGCGCTTTCTGTCGTAATACAGATTGATTTCGTGAGTAAGTGCGTACTGATAATGCTTGTGGACGTGTTGTCTTCGTGGCCGGTATAAGCTTCGGATTGCGCATGTCCCAGTCGTCGTCGTCGTCGTCGTCTTCTTCTTCTTCGTCTTCGTCGTCTTCTTCTTCGTCGTCTTCGTCGTCTTCTTCGTCGTCTTCGTCGTCTTCTTCTTCTTCTTCGTCTTCTTCGTCGTCTTCTTTTTCTTCTTTTTCTTCATCTTCACCTTTTTTGTCTTCTTTGTCCTCCATTTCATTCTTTTTGTCTTCTTCCGTTTTGATTTCAAAATTGCCCTGGTCTTCATTTTCTTCACTTTGTGTGATAACAGGAGCTTGAACAGGGCATGGAACAGAATTTTCATCTCGATCCATCATACCGTCTACAGGTTCATCCCTCGTCGTCCTATCCTCTTCACTTTCATCTTCCTCGTTAGCCTCTGCCTCCGCCTCACTATCATCATCATGGTCTCCTTCGTGACCATTTCCTTCGTTGTTTTCCTTTTCCTTTTCCTTTTCACTTTGTTGCTGTCGTCCCACGGCATCTTGAACATCCATGACGTTGCCTTCTCTGCTGCGCACACCATTGGTGTTAACATTACCGGTAGGTTTCAACAGAGCGTCTGCCAGCTCTGTATCCATAACTGCATTTACAGCGTGAACATCCATGACGACATCGCTGCCTTTATTGCCACGCACACCATTGGTGTCAACATCACCGGTAGGATTCAACAGAGTGTCCACCAGCTCTGTATCCCTAACATCATCGGCTTTCAAGTTTGATTGACGTACTTTCCGAGTATTTTGATCAAGATTTACGTTTTTCTCTATGATATCATCCATTTGCTTGTCATGCGAATGTAGATTACGGAGTCGCTCTTCTACCTCTCCAATATTATTCTCACGCTCTATTGCAGTCGCCGTTTGAAGAGTTTCGACAAGATGATGTTGATTAGGAGTAATAGCACGAAGATAATGTAAATATGGAGATGTCCGTGAAAGTCCTTCCGAAATCACGCGAGGACAATTGCCAACAGATTTTTTCATTGCAGGGTATCTGGGAGTGACATACGAAAGAGACAACGGATCACTACCAAGAGGTGGAGCGATACCAGAATTTGAAAATAACTTACGGGAGATAGCAGGCGGTACCAGGGCAGGGGGTTTGTTATCATTATTATTAGTTGTTGGAGTTTGTGGACGAAATAATAAACGCTCTGATAACGGAAGATTTTTGTTATTCAAGTTTGGTCTTGGATGTAAAGGAGGCCCTGAAATAGGAGGTGATGGAGAAGGTTTGATGGTTGATGATGAAGTTTGTTTGCTGAGTGGTTGATCCTTTGCTACATTCAAAGCTTTTTTCGCTGCAGACACGGCTAGTGGGATAGGTGCTGAGTTACTGAGATGCATAAGAAGCGTCGGAGTGTGCGCTGTTGCTGATGCAGAAGTGATGGCGGACGTTGTGGCCGAACGGTATGATGCTGAAAATGGTCGGATATTCAAAGGATTCAGTCC
>JAULBU010076349.1:2407-28881 GCA_032358235.1 Odonthalia washingtoniensis | reverse complement strand
CGTGTATACCATAATTGGTATACATGTATTGCAATGTATATTGCTATTATTCTATATATCATTCCCATATTCCATCAAATAATTCCTATATATAATATAACAGATATATACATCAGAAAATGAGAAAACCGCCTACTTTCTCATCCATGAAATAAATTAGAAATGGATGAATTGAATGGGAAATCGTTGAACCATTGATGATTACATACGGCGTATGAATGAATTAATTTAGTGTACATACACTAAAATATTCAACAAATGAATGTAGAAGTCAATGTGACTTACATTACCAACCACATTTTTCGCAGTATTATATGAAGTATTCATTCAACGTCTCATACACAATGTGTTCTTACGAGCCTATATTACATACACAAAAATCTCCTGTGTATTAAAGAAAATTTCAATGATACATTGGTGTATTTTTTAAATCAATGAATGTTATCCCGGACTATTTATTCAATTTATTCTCCGCCGTCCGTAAGTAAATTACTATGCCTCATACAATAAAACATACTGTATCCGTATTCCAAATGTAATGCCCCATACACTATATCTTCAAATTATGTAGATTTTCTTTCAGTTACCATCCGTAACCATGAAAACACCGTATTCATCTCTATATAACATACACGGACCCCCAAAATTAGCATGGCCTAGTAGATGTTAAATACACCCCGAAACTACGCCTTTTGAATGTAAGCATTCAGTTCCGAAAACAAGGACGGCAGGAAATTCAGCAGTGTAATTGGTTCAGACAAATAGACAGACAAAAGGAATGAAAGAAGTAGTAGATAGTGTAACTCCTAAGAAGCTTGGTACATTAGGAATGTTGGAGAGATCAGTTACAGGTGTCTGAATAATGGTGATGTTGTTGCAAGTTATTTTCCTCATTCTGGATGGGAGGGACATGACTACTTACAATCAGAACATGGGCAGTATAGTACTGAAAGAGTTAGCACCCATTTCACAGTCTGTAGTAATTAGTGATGGTCTGTGTATGGAAGATGAAAACGTAAATGAAGAAGATATGGAGGAAAGGGAGGAGGAGAACGTTATGAGTGCAAATGATACTGAAGAAATGACGGAAGAAACAGAGGAGGAGAACGTTGTCAGTGCAATGATTCCAAGTGATGTCACAGAGGACTACAGGAGTATAAAATGGGGTAGTTGTTTGGTGTCGTCACGCCGTGTCTGAACTTAAAAGGCCTCGGTGGATGTGGTGTCATTATGCAGTGCTTGATGCAGAGGCGGAGTTGGAAGTTGATGAAGAAGACAGGGAGAAAGGAACAGACATGGAATGGAGTAGAATATTTCCGTAGTGCCCGAAGTACCGTAGAGCGTAACAAACTAACAGCAGTTTCGAGCACAATAGAAAAGCTTGTGTCCGAGTAGATGTCAAATCATATAGAACTGTCATGAACCATGCAGCTGAACTCGCCATTATTGCTTTAAGGAAAGGGAAAATTGAAATACGGACTGACTGAAATGATTGTCCACAACTTGCATAAATAGTGGTCAGTGCGTGCCTGACGGAAGGGACCAATTTTTGAGCAGAATGGAGAAGGTGACCATTTCATGGTCGAACACTTGGAAAAACATTACTCCTGATTTCATGGAAGATATTAACTTATATTTTTCAATGGGTGTGGAGGATGAAGGGAAGGAGATGTCGGTATCGATGATGTTACATGCGATATAGCTGGAACATACTAAAAGGTATGATATAACAATTGAGAAACAAATGATGAAGAGAGTGTCCACACTCACAAAAACAAACAGAGTCAACAGGTGGAGAAGGATGTATGAAACCTAGACGGTACTCCGGGACAAGAGAACGAAAAAGAACCAAGAAATCCAAACAGTGAAAGCCCTGTACTTGAGGAAGATGACCGCAGAACGACGCGAAGTGTGGCGGACTGTGTACCGGTGCACGCCGGAGAAGTAAGTGTACCAGGTTCTTTTTCTGTTGGAAAGAAGAGTGAATGGAGGCGTATACCTCCAAGATAGATAGAATATCTACGACAGATTTTCCCTGAAAAGATGTTGTTAAAACCAGGGAATGAAAGGGCAATGATGATAAAGTTTTTAGGATACACTCACAGTACCTTTCTAGCATACTTTCCTGTGGACGGTACTATCCGTAACAAAGTGTACGTATTAAATATGGATCCGCAGTTCTGAAACTGTAGCCGTGTTGATATATGAATCTGTTTCTTATGATAAAATTATACCATATCGTTTTGCTACTTGAATCAACTGACTTCCCGATTATATTCTGACAGATTTCGATTTGGTTAATTCCGATAATTTCAATCCCATCCATTCGAAATTAGGAACCTCATGTTAATGTGATATTATTATTGTATTTTCTATTTCTATTCTCAAAGAAATATGTATATATCTATATCAAGTGTGAATCATACCATAATTATGTCCATCTTCGCTTTCAAGCCACAACATAGTTTTTATGTTTTTATTGTTTACATTTGAGATCCTCATCAACGTAGGTGTATAGATATATACATATACATAAACAAAATGTTTAAAACATTGAACAAGATGCTTGTAAAGACAAAGAACAAGCAATGACCACCCCAGTACTCACTGAAACAGATTCATGATAGAACAAGATGTTGGTAAAGCCTGAAAACAACCAATGACGCTTTCCTTTGTGTAGTGAATTAATTGTAACGATCATTTCAACAATTAATTTAAATATACCATTAAATAAATTAGGTTCTAAGTTGCTCCACTTACTATCTTTCTCCACTCTCATTCCTCATCACCTTTCGACCCTCTTCACAACCCGCCCCTCACTTCCATCCAGTCCATCGTCACAAAATGAGGAATTTAAAACGTCTTCCCGAAGGTTCATCATCGCCATCATCGCCATCATCGCCATAAATATAAAACATTAGTCCAACAACATAAGGTTACATAAACAATGTTTGCATAACTTTTGATTATAGCCCAGAATAGCTTCGTAATTGGCATCGACATCAGATCATATATTATTTCCATTCGTATGCCAAACATCTACACATGAAATCACTTTATCACATTTATGACGTCTCCGTCCAGTACATAGGACGCCTCATACTTGAACTTTCACAATTACCACTAATCTGCATACCGCAATTTCATCATTGCGTCCAACGCGGCTGCAAAGTCAGAACTGGTTGACCTTGTTTCTAAACGCCTCACCAACATGTAAGGGTATAAATATAGCATGGTCACAATACGGCGTTTAAAAAAAATCACCACAACATTTACATTCAATACCTGCTACTTCTGTATCAAACCTGACAACCTCCCCAGATGCAACGCGTATAGGAGCTCCCATACGAACAGTTTTCATCCGAATTTTACTGTGTTATTTCGGCGCATGTTCAACTTTGACGGAAGGCGGAAAAGAAAACATACCATCAATAAACTACAACAGCGTGACTTTTGACATCGCAAAAGGACTCGTTTAAACAAAGGCTACCTCTCCAACCAGATAGTCGCCACAGGGAGACACGAGTGGATTCTGTTTGGCATTTTTTGTTGCGTGTTTCGGTTTGGGAATTTTCAAAATACGAACATAAAACATGACGGCAAATAAAACAGAACGAAGTTTTTTAGTGGCTTTTGCAAGCCATTTTAATTTCATTAACTTGGCGTGGCTGAAATCAGGGGTATGAGGGACGATTTTGGATTGATGGGTAGTGTGGGGACCTGAATGGAACGAATGAAACGAAAAATTATTTCTTCCGTTTGTAACTTAGAATTTACAAGTGTACGACCTGTCACTAGATTTTCAAGTCATTTTTTAAGAGATAAAGCAAATAACATTCCGTCAATTTAAAGGCCAATATTTTAGCAATGTTTTCTGGCAATACGGAGTTGTGATTGTCCACAAGCGCTTTTCCTTCGTAAGGGACGTTAGAAAGTAGTAGGTTTTATAAAACGGAGTACATCGTGCTGTGTTAGATTACGATGGACATTGAATTGAGATTTAATTTGGGAAATGACACGTTTTATGGGATGTGCTGGGAACGGTATACAAGTAAGGGAAAGCGGACATGATAAAAGAACCAATTAGTGGATCCCGACATACCTCATGATATTACGTTTTAACAAAACGGATAAATATGCAACCAAGCCTGGAAATAAAACATTCCATTATTCCAATGAATGAATGAAGTAATACAGAGAAACGTTGTTACGATCTTCTAAATCAGTATGATGACTTTTCCTAACGTTTTCAGTGCAGCTCAAAACAAACTTCGCCTGAGCGAATAACATACCGGTGCTTTTTTCGGATTTCCAATTCTCCAGTTTGGCGAGCTTGCACTAGTTTCATTTTCTGAATAATTGCATGAATCGATAGGTGCACCAGTTCCTCCTACCGCTACATGTGTCGTCAAATGCACACAAGCCTCAATCACTATACCCTGACTACATGTACAAAGTATTACATTAGAGTTTTGTCCATACACTAAACGCAATAAAAATGTAAATTGAAATGTAAGGAGCGTTGTGCACGGCAAAAACTTGTCACTTTCATTTTCTTCCCACGATCTTACAAACCGGTTACTGGCCATAAAATAAGTTTTCTACTGCAATTAGTGTTTTATACTATTGTGGTGGGCCCAATCATATCCTGCCTGGCCATCGTGTACTTGTCGGCATATATCTCCGCATTAACCACGTGTCTACGATATAGACTAGTTGGGGGTTCTGTATTACCGAGTATGAAAATGGTACATGCGATTCGTTTGAGAATACACCGGTGGGCCCCTTTCTTTTCTCTATGACCTACAGATTACTCGATCTCCTTCCATAGCCGTCGCACTAGTCCCGCCGTATCGACAGCCGATTCTGGCGGACATGCCGAGTTCAACTGTGTCTTTTCTGTTAATCAAAAGTGCAGCTCCAATTCTAGACTAATCTTGGCCATACAGAGTCCACCCGTGTCTCTTATGTTACTCAAAAGTCCTGCGCTAAGTCTGAACTAATAACATAAGGTGCCTAATAAATGAAACAGTTCTTATCCGGCACGCGCCTTTTGGAGCTTAGGCACTCTAATATTTGCACACGAAACTTGAAGGAACTTATATTTTTACATACTCCTTAGTCGCCTAGTTGCAATACTCTGTGACTTCTCTGACCCGTGATGAACTATAGAGATATTAGCTGCGATATTGGGGAAAAGTGTAGATCTCCCGTAGTTGTAATACGATATAACATCCTATGCATCGGTGGGCTTCGCTTGGTCAAATAATCTGGTACATTCACGGTTCCTTGAACCCACCGCAAAACATCGAGGTCCCCAGAGTTAAATGATTCTCGGATTCGCCAAACAGTTTGTCACAACCTATATTTTAGTCCTTCGTACAGTGTCGTTATAGTGTCGTAGAGGCCTGTCGAATCGACATTCAGGATATGGGGAACTCCTAAACTGGGAGGAAAATACTACAGGGCCATTTCCAAATTATACCCACTGTCTTCAGCTTCAGTACAAGCCAGGATTTCAGATCCATATGAACTATAACTGACTTGCCACTGTTTTGAGCTGAACCAATCCACGAGGTGATAAACATCGGATCCGTCATCGGACTTTTATTCGAAGCCTAATAGTATCCCAGTCTGCCCATATTAGTGACTTCTGCTAAAGTTGAAAGACATATCCGAGAAAGATAATATGGATAACTTTTTCAATCTGCCATGCGGTTGAGGAAGAAACAGAAAATACTTGAAATCCCTCATATCCTTAAGCATGCCATTGACGTCGCAAAATTCTTTAACATGTAATAGCAGAACCTGTTGTTTCATGGCTGAGCCAACGTACGAAGCTTGAGGCAACGCTCCACTTCCATCCCAGATAATGTCTCCTGCTAAAGAACGGAAGGAATCCGTCACCGCGCTATTAGCTCTTTCCGTGAGCTGCTCCTGTCTACTACTATCCATAGTAATTGGTTTAAAGACCGCCATATAGTCAGCCATAGACATCTCGACACATGCTTTCTCGTTCTGAGATAGACGGCAGCCGCTGAAATGAAAAACATCGTTTATGATCACTTTGCTTACCTGAAATCGCTTGCATATCTTTTCTTTAAAGTCTTTCATCGCCTGAGGAGATCCTGCATTGAGAATATCATCCTTTATTTTTGCAATTATAATCATAATCTCACCCGTGTTGTCACGACGGATGAACAACTAACTCACCCAGAATACCCTCTCAAATCCTGCTTCATCTATCAACTATTCCTCAATACCATTCTGCCATCGTCTTCCATCTTCTGTGATTCCATATGGTAGTACTGTGAATAAAAAAAAAATCCCTAGATTTCCAGGTAGCTCGGAAGGTGGTCGAACATAAATCCGTCTTTTTATTGCCCTGCTCTGGAGATAGGCACCTTTTATGTATATTATTCCTATGTGAAACCAGGAAGGTACTACCAAACTGGGCATTTGTCTGATAATGTCAGACTGTGCTGTTCCCGAATCTTTTCGCACTTCTGACTTCATTATTTCCCAATTACCATGCGGGAAGATACGTGCCTTCAACCGACGAGATCCATTTTCGTCTTTTTCAACTTTGAAAACGAAATGGGAATAAATAATATTCTCGTTCAGTGAAAATTCACATTCTGGAACAGTCTCCATATGGTTTCGACCAATTTGAGTCTTTCCCCTTTCTCATAACTTTCTCCACGATCCATGGCGGTGCGAACCACAACTTCTCCCTTGTCGGTTGCTCATTTCCCAGAACTTCATGCATCTCAGATAGTACTTTTTGTTCGTCAGATTCCATTGAGTGCCCTTCTGGCACCTCCGGCCTTCACATGTTCCTATATCATTTATAAAAACACCAACCTCGCAACTGGATAACAGAATACTAAGTTTTACTCCTGAACCACAAGATTCCGCCTCCTCATCCGATCCGACTGTCTCATACATTAAAGATCCATTATCGTTGCTCAGGGTTTGGCTTTCCCTGTGTGGATGAGGTGGAGGGCATTCGTCCTGGACTGGAGTAGTGACTGTATCTTTCGAGGCATGCCCCATATGTGGGACCACAGCCCTGTCCTCTTAGTATGTTGGGACACTATTTTCATCCGGAATCATATCTGGAGAGGTACGTTCTTCATCAAGTACTTCTGCTAGAGCTTCCTGTCGAATCATCACGTTTGATTCGATCGGCAAACTTGTTCATGGGACACAAGAAAACATGCAGATGATGATGAACGAATGAGGAAGAGGTTAAAGATGCAGATGATGAGAAGAAGTTGAGATAATGATGATGATGATAGAGGCATAATAGAGATTTTGACGTGATCAAGTTAATAAAACAGGGTAATATTATGTTGGCAAGAAGACGTATTGGCAGCGGGTGACAGGAAAGGTTGGGGATGACCGCATCGATAGCCGTAAAAGATGGGGACGACGGTATTGGTAATGATAAAGGTAGGGGACGACAAATTTAAAATTCGGAAGACGAAGGGACGAAGGAATTGGTAAAAGAAGGATGATGTTGGGGATGACCAGATGACCGAAAGTGAGAAAAGACGGATGATTTGGTAAAGCAGAAACGCCACATGACGGTTGGAGAAGACGAAGCGGTAAAGAACCTATTGAAGGATAAGCGGAGAAATCCATCGTCAAGAAGGCAACTGAAAGGAGAAGCGGGTGACAATGAAAGAATATACACGCAGAAAACCGACTGAGATGAAAAGGAAAACTGGGAAACCTTGACCCATATAACACACGGACGGAAAGCGTGTAAGGATTGCCGGGGGAATCTCACCATTATAGCTGGTAAAAGTCGATACAGTCAGGCGTGTGTAACATTAATTGATGCTGTATTCGTACATTCATATACGGGATTACCCGACGGTACTGTATGATTCTACACGCTATGGTGAACATTGTTATCACCCACTACTTGACGAAAAAGCAGTAATAGGACAGCTACTGTGCTCTAGTCTTCTTTCACTTGCTGTACAACGATAAAAATACACCACACATCTCACACGTGTAGGAAAACTGGCGTGTTATCACATCGCTGGGTTAATTGAAACCATTGCCATTTAGGTAATCAAAATACACGTGTCAACAAGTCATCTACTTTCTATTCCAGATTGCTATTTATATCGATCAGCGATTACGTTAGCTATTCTGAATAAATGGTTAGACATTTACAAAGAAAACAGGAAAGCAACCGGACCAGCCAGACGAGATCGAGAGGTCAGATCAAAACCGGAAGGAATAAATTCCAACCAAAATGGGCCCAAGGACGGTGTAACTACCGTAGCGAGGAGCAAGTTGGTCCCACGCGAACATGCGTGCCAGGCTAACGTCGACCACGAATAGGGTCGATAGGGACACAAAAAGCACCGATGCCGTATTCCCGAGAAGCTACTTAATTGCGGTATGGAATCCGGATCCACACACAATTCTACTAATCGCGGCACTAACCATAATTTGACACACTCACCCCTCCCACCCAATAATTTATCCTGACACATGCTATTAATGGAAAGACCGCTCGGTAGCCTCTTACAGCAGACTTATTCGACAGTTTCAACTTCTATCAAGAACGCCGGCAAGGAGTATGTCTCAGTCTAGTAAAAGAGAATCAGCGAGAACCATGCGAGGAAAGGGTAATCATACAAGCAAAGGTCTTCCGGTATCTGCACGACTGCAAGGATAACCACTGTTTCCACAAACCACACCATGCATTGTGTCACCATGCTCGGCTCTATCCATATTTCAAAACACCGCACCACCAGATAGACCCCCATTCGCAACAAACTGATCAGACCACAAGGCCGAAGGAGAGATAACCGGACCAGTGCGAGTCGCAATCCTCAAGGGGTAATACAATTAATTAGCTGGATGCCAGCCTCTATCGGTCACCAGAAGACGACGGAGACAACGTAGAACCAGCCAACACTACATAATAAAACCTCTCCAACGACCCCGAACAGCTCTCTACGAACGCAACGGATGCGGAGAAAGAGCGATACATGGAGAAGATTCACGACCTTAAAGAAGAGGTAATGGACACATGCAAAGAAATTGAGAAAAAAGGGAAGGACCTATGGATTGAAATCATAACTTCATTTCCCGTACGCACTAAAAATGGATGGAGGAGATAGCTGTTGTCCAAGTGGACTGAATACCTAATCAAGAACGACTTCTACGTAGAAAAAGGGCGGATTGTGAACAAGGACCAAGCTCTGATAAACCTCCTATTCCGGGTGAACCACATGAACAAGAAGGCGATTCCACCGTCATCACCCAACCAGCAAATCAAGGTCAACCTAGAAACCACCATCGCCATCAGTCATGACCAAAGAGGCCACTCTGTTCATCCGGACAGGGAAAAGTGAATAATGAAGGCAATCAAGAACGAAGAAGCCCCACAAATCCGAACTGTAGCGGGGGCAGCTACCATGAAAATCCCAGGTGAGAGCCCACCAGACGATGATGACCCAAGCAGTGGAGAGGAGGAGACGAGATAGAGACCTGAGAGGAAACAGCAGAGGTAATCAAGGGCACAAAGGAGAAGACAAGACCAAGAAGAAGAATCGTACGATGACAGGAACAGCTTTGGAATCAACGGATTAATGAGGGAATCTGCTAGTATAATCTTCATCTCCTGCCCAGTGTCTTTGTTTCCGGGAATGAATGCCTATGTCTAAGCGGTGAAAGTGTACGGATGTACCAGGGAACCATTCATTTATTTTACCGATATGAACGCTCACATTTGGCCATTCGTAGAATGGACATTCAAACATTGTAATTTTTTCCCTGGGCAATCATATTGTCAAAAACTGGTTATTTTATGAAGGCCGGGCATTCAGTGTTTTGTAGTTACGAGCAGTTGCGACAATTAATCATAAAAAATATTGTGGGCCCCAATTTTGGTCATTGCTGTCACCAATTTTTAATTAAATTTTATGAAGACAATGATTATAGTAGTGAGAGTATGACCGCCAGCAATACAAAAATTTCAGAGAGGAATGCAGGAAAGCCACCATCAATGAAATTACTGTACGCCATGGATGCCTAAATTGAAGAGCTGAAAGGGAGCCATTCACACGCACATGAGAGATTAGAAATGTAACGTGCCTGTTACATCATTTATTGGACCCGTTCATATTAATGATGCAGATTAAGCAATTGGAATCCATATTAAATGGAAGGGATTTTATAAGGATTTGACTTTAAGTAACTAACGACGTGGTGACAACTTGTATATATATTGTACATATTCAACATTGATGTGAGAGATCATAAATTTAACGTGCCTGTTACTTGATTTAACGGACATGTTCAAAACAATGATGCACATTAGGCGCTTGGAATCAATAATAAATGAAAAGGATTTTATAAGGATATGAATTTAAGTAACCAAAGACGTGGTGACAACTTGGATATATATAGTACATGTTCAAGTTGTCAACACGTCGTTGGGCAATTCATAAAACCGTTTCAAATGGTCCGATTACTGTTACGATAAGTTGAAGAGGTGAAAGGATTTTCATAACAATAATAGTTACCAAATATCCAATGGTTCGAACATGTCTATTGAAGTGAATCTTTGCATCAGTTGTTGAAAATTGTGTATCCCCTTCCTTTCCATGCCAATCATTATTGTAACTACAATTCTCAGAAAGTTCGGAAAGGTAAGAAATCTTTCGCGATATTAGTTATTTTTTGTTAGATTTTGTCTTCCATAAGTGTGGAATGGTAGGAAATAGTTTGTGATCTTGTGGAGGTTGGGAAACATAACATGACTCCCTAGCCCTCGCGAGATAGTAAACGCCAAATTCGTTTTCACATTTACCTGTAAGTTTTTGTGTTTTCCAAGTGTGGAAAGGTAGGAAATAGTTTCCGATCTTTTGTTGGTTGGGAGTCATAACTTGACTTCCTGGCCCTCGCGGGGTCGTATATGGTTATCTACTTTTCTATATTTGGGTAGAATTAATTGCTGCATTGACTTCTTACATTCAGTTGTTAGTTGTTAGTTTTTGCCTTCCCAAACTTGGTGAAGGGAATAACGTAACCTATTTCCTACCACTTTGCACTTCAAGTGTGGAAGGGTATGAAATAGGTTACGTTACAATATAGTTCACTGGGGAAAAGAAGACACCTGTACTACAGATGCCTACCTTTTCATAGTGATTACGCCCACCTGCCCATACATGATTGTAACGAACAATCATGTATACGTAGGTGAGTCTGGTAATTTGTTCAAGAATTATTAACGAACAATCATGTATAGGTAGGTGAGTCTGGTAATTTGTTCAAGAATTATTTGTACGAACTGTCCATGTTGTGTTGTAGTAATCGCAATGTATAGTTGCTCACATCGTAATGTATCAAACTGGTTATTGGAATGTTATATTCTCAGAATGAGAGCCTGTCATTGTATTGTAACATGACAGGCTGTCATTCCGAGACATGTTGTCAAACTACAGGTGTAGTCTACGAAGTGGCTCCTACTACATCCCTTCAAACAGTCGTGGTGATGTACAATCACCACGACCGTTTGTAGGGTACCACTTGTTGTCAGAGTGAGCAGTTGCACTATAGATGCGTGTATATCCAGTTGGTGGCACGTTTCAGCGGTTGTGTCCAACCAATGGGAGTTATGTGGATTTTAAGTATACCGTCGAAGAGGGATGGAACGTATGAGGAAATATTCAATCAATGAGAGTGATGTGGATTCTCGGGGATACTGTAGAGGAGAAGTAGATTGAATATGCACAGATCGAGGTTAGTGGTTGATGAGTGGTCAATGGGGCAGACTGGTCGAAGACAGAAAAAGGCAGGACGACAAAAAGGTAAGAGAATATGGACGTTGGAGACGGAATGAGAGCGAAAAACGGTATCAATACAATTTTTATGCAAACAGTAGGACGAGAAAGAGTAAGTATTTATACAGACTGGGGAGACTTTTGACTGGGTTTCTACACCTGGTCGGCCAGAATAATAAACAATAGGTATAATTGTTGCATGGTAAAAAGTACCAACAAGGCAAGCGACTAAAGGATGGGAAAGGTGCAAGTGATATTCTTATAATGGAATATGAATACCAAAATGCGAATAACAGAAAGATTCGACATTGCATCTAGAAGCTTCTTGAGATACGTTCAGTGGATTGTGATTGGCTATTCGGGTCGGCTAAGACTGACATTGATTATCTCATCACATCATAGTTACCACGTGTAAGATAGGTATGTCTTCTGTGTGTAGAAACATCGTATATAATGGCCGAAATGTCGAGTAATTCATTCTGCCAATTAATATGTATTGCACCTTGATGTATAAGATTATTGAGGTACCAAGGGGAGTTGCGTTTCTTTCGTTTTTTTGTATAAGAAGTTTGTTTGTGGTTTTGTGTTTTTTCAGGAATAGCAGCGATAGTTCATACCATAGTGTCAGCATAAGAGGTTGAAATTTTTGTGAAGGTTTCATGGACTTTTTTATGTCAATAAGATTGATTCATGTATAGTTATGGGTAGCAGAAGTTTGTTCGTAACTTTAAATAGTAAATGTTTTTTGTTTGTTTGTTTGTTAGCATAGTCGAGGTGGAAAGTATAGAAGAAAGAGGTCAGTAATCACGCGCTCGCAGTTCCTGTGTCACTACTGTGCCTGATTATCCATTTTGCAGGTGAAGGTACGTGTGTACCAGATTGTAGAATGTTCCGTAAAGTAGCCTGTGCCATTGTCTTAGTGAGTCCATCTGCGATATTGAGTTCTGACCTGACCGAACCTATATCGGATATTGCACCATTCTTAAAGACCTCTCTACTGGATGCCGCGTGTAACACGAGTCTTTTATCAGAGGTACTTGAAACTTTACTGACAATGTCAAACAAAGACATATTATTACTAAAGAGTTTGAGGGAGACTTCTCTTGCCATTAATAATGAAAACTCTGATCTGACCGAAAAGGCCGCATCGAATAAGTCGCTAAATGTGATCAATTCTGCGGTCATGGCAGACCAACATAGTCGCTTAGACTTGTATGAACTGGAGGTAAGTCTCATTATGTGGTCCGTGTTGTCACCAATAAATATTATGAATCCTAGCTCGAACGAGAGCTCCAGGTTGTTACCAAAATACTCATCTGCGTAACCTACAATCTGTAGATGTTCTTTGTTCAATTTTTGGAAATGGATGCCGATGTAGTACCGTTTCGCGTAGTATGTTGCGACGTTGATCTGCGTGATGAATGTTTTTGTTGTGCCAGTGTACGTTGATTCTATACCTTGAGCAAGAGATGAGATTTAAAAGCAGCAATCAGGGTGCGTATGCTAGAGTCATGCTAATCGAATACGAATATATCTGAAGTTGGTGAAAGAAGCTGTATATTCTAATTGTTCAAGCTTCTTCATGTAGTGTCGTTGAGTTTGTTGCACAGTTGAGTTGGCTGTGCTGTCGAGTAGATGAAAGCCTGAAAATTATCAGGGGAGACTCGATTATGGCTTCATATTGAAGCATTTCTCGGTTTTTGTTACAAGTTGTTTGAAGTTTTTATTACCAGCACGGAGTAGATCGTCTACATATGTGCCTGACATACCTGAGAGTATATTTTCGCGCATTATCTAATGAAAGGACCGATCTTATCGTAGCTGGTGCATGTATATATCCTCAATATGGTGTTGTTGTAGGGTCTGGAACTATAAATCCACAGACTTTGACAATCCATATAGGGGTTGTAATATTTGCATACACTGATCCGCTGTTAGTTCCAATTCGGACATTGAAGAAGATAGGTATATGTCTCGAGCCAGGGGTATTGCAGACTGTAGGTATGCCCGCGTGACATCTGAAGTACTGACGTCAAATCCATACATGGTAGCAAGTGCCAAGAGAAGTCGAATAGGTTGAGTCTGTAGAATTTATGATGAGTGGACCATGAATTCTTTGAGTTTTTCACGGTGTCCACCGATCACAAAGCGAGCATTATGAACAATCTTGCCATCGGCCGTCGATTTAAAGGCGAGCACGAAAAGTCCAGGGAAAATGTTTGCGTCATGTGGGACTTATTCTCGGAGAACTACTTTTAAATACCACGACGGATCAGGTTTCGTATCTCTTCTTTTTTGGTGGCCATCATCTTTGGGGAGCTGCTCCTTGGGTCCTTTAGTGGGATGATCTCGACCATGAAGATGTCATCAGTCGCTTTTGGTGTTTTAAATGCCGAAAGGATTGATTTAGTTCTTGGAGCAGTCATGATCGGATGACAAAGCGGTCAGAAAGTTGTTCAACGGTGCAGCGTGCCGATCAACGTGAAGGTACTTGACTGTGTGTCCTGACCAGTCGCCCACTGCAGCGGCCGACGGTGGCATTTTATTATGAAATAAAGCTTCTGTAAGCATTGCTTACAGAACCAAGAACTATAAATTTGTAAAGAAAAGTAAACAACTAGCGACGCGTGTAAGTGTGGCCTAGTTGGTTACGACCAGTCGCGCTGATGGTAGGGCCGCGAGTCCGATTCTTGTTAATGACACTGCCGAAACTCCAGCGGGATTCTTGTTGGTGACACTGACGGAACTTCAGCGGGAAATGTCCCCCGATGCGGGGGAATTTCTTGCTCGATATTAAACCACTGTAAGCCACCACTGTAAGAAAATATAAAGAAACTAAAATGATGATTTTCTCCAGTTTTGAAAAAAGGGTAGTCGACAATGTTGATGGTGTGATATAAGATTTGACCGAACTGATGTTGAAGGGTCTTAGTTTATGGTTTGGGATGTCGTAGACGTAGACTAGCTTGCTGGGAAGATCGAAGGATGCTAATTTAAAGGGTACTAAGTACTCACCATTCTTGTTACTATGTCTCTTTTCTCTCTATACCAGGATCTCCTCGACGGCATGGTATATGATATCTGTAGCCTTCAATACGTTGTGTTCAGTGCTCGGTTGATTCGCATCTGATATAAGTTTCCTCTAATTCCTCGTCGTATGACGGCTGCTACTCCATCTCTCTCATCTTTGCTTATGCTCCCATTAAAGGGACCTGGCATATTGATCCTGGAAAATTCGCCAAACAAGAGGGCGGATAGTACAAGACCATCAAGCCTGTCTGTTTCATTTATCTACTTGACTGCAAATGAGAGTACCAGTTCAAACACCGCCTTCGGATCTTCGATCATTATCTTGCGTACCGTAGTGCGGATCGGCTCATGAAAAAGCTCGAAAATTTAAAGTCTGCCCTGTGCTGCAATTACAGTCTTCTCCACGTGTATGCCATCAAGACTGGCTAGATGCATAAAAGAGTCACCAATATTGGAACCTTGATCTACGGTAATCCGGTTGAGTAATCCAGTGTACATCGAAGTCCAAAATTTCATGAGCGAATTCCAAACCGTTCTTGTCTCCATGTTCTTCAGTCTTGCAGCAGCCCTGAACCGAGTTCCTTCATCAAACACGTGAGGTGTCGTGTTTTTTTTTGTAAGTATGTAAAATATGTCCGTCAAGATCCGTTCTTCGAACCGCGCCGCGTCAGATCCAAAGACGACTCTGATTGGGGGCCGTCTGTATGGTACCCGTTGCCAAAGGTTACAGTGGGCTGTGATTTCGTTCAGGATTTTTAAAGTTTCTCGATCCGCCTGTGAGTGATTAGTTTGTTTTAGCAAGTTGAAAAGCTTCGTTCTCGTAGGGTGGAAAAATTGTCTATGAAGGCATTTTGGTTGGCCACTATTGAGGTTGACTTGGAATGATTCATTTTTTGAATAATTGTGTGAATATGGCTTGAAGCTGATCGATATAAAGGTATAAACCACTCCTCAAGGTAGTAGGTCTTATCATTCTTCACAATTTTTCTGCGGTGAGCCATTTTGTTTTGGACGTTGTCAATCATCAATTGATGATTTTCAAGTATGTTCAAGCCTATTAGTGGCGGTACAATTTTCTTGTACAAAGTCCAGTTTTACCAGAATATTGTCAACAGCTTGTGGTGTCTCGATGATAAAGGTCACCGTACCAAGTGATGAATAAACCTTGTCTCCAAATCTGAACTTGAACTGCGAAGGCTTCAGCTTTCTGTCTGCAATCTCGAAGTGTTGGTTAATGTGTTATAGTGAAGCACTACCGGTAATACTTCAAGGGGCCCCAGAGTCAACACAGAACGATGGGATAAAACGGTCTTCCTGTGACTCTGTCTTGGTGATTCCTATAGTGTTACAGCCAATAATGACATCATCCAGTTTTTGAACTTTTGGAAGAGTGTTGGTTGTTCTTGGTACATATTTGGATATAGCGTAAGAGTTTTAGTGTAGAATGTTGACGATTTGGGAGGTGATGATGTTCTGATCGACGTCATTATTTGAAAAATCGTTGTTTATCGGTTCATCTTGTGTATCAACGCCCATGGTTACGAGCTGTGCTACAAATGTGTCTGCTTCGTTCTCACTACCAACACCATTCACCTGTAAGGCTCCATTACTATGCTCGGATCGTTGAACGTATTTGTTTCTCAACCGTCAGTGATGTCTGCTAAATTGTACACAGGTTTCTCAACGTCTTTTAGCCGATTATTAATAAAATTGTTAATACTTCCGGGTGGGCATCAATTTGAAGTGGTCCACGGTGAGAATCCGCATTTGTAGCAGTGGGATAGGTGTTCAAACGACGTGACGGAGTGCGATCGGTAGATAAATAAGGGGATAAGTGTGGTGGTCTGTCGTTGTTTTTGGTGAAAGGTTTATAATTGAATATTCGGGTCTAGTATCTTTTATTACCAGTTGTAAATTGTCGATTTGGGGAGCGGTGTAACGGATGCTGAACATATTGGCCAAAGGGCGTCATAGAGGTAGATTTATTTTTACGATCTGTTATTGTGGTGGTCTCTTTATGTAGAGTTTTGGAGTGTGGGAGGGCTGTTTTGAATGTCTGAAAGTTGAGGTTGCCGGAAACCTCACTTGCACGCGGAATCGATGCCCAGTTAAATTACACTACGGATGTTGATAGGAATTTCATCTTATATGTATCATTGGGAAAAATGTGCAGACTTGTGGATTTATCTTGTTTATGTAAGCGCATAGTTGAGAAAGTCCGCTGGAAGGGTCAGTGATTTCGTTATCAGCCATGAAAGCAGTCAAGTTGGGATTGTTGAGGCGAGAATGGGCCTCCTTTTGACGATCTTTTGAGTCGTATTCGACTTTCATTAATCTAAACATATCTGTAAAGGTCATTGAATCATCATAGCTGGATAGGAAGAAAGTCCTCGACCGCTATTTCAGAATATCAGAAAAAAGAGAGCCCTTTTTTCTATCGTCCTGATCTAGTTGTTTAGTGAATAAATCGTAGTTTCTGGTAATATTCTAAATGCTCTCGTCGAGATCTCCACTAAAATATCTATTTTTGAAATAGCCAGTTATAGCCTGCGCTACTTGACTAGGATTCAACGGTTGTGCGTGTTGTCTTTCGTCGGAATGTTCGTCATGATCATTTTTGTCGTTAGTATCATTTTGAGGCTGAGCTGGATCTTTATGTCGTGGACTGTAGTCTCCGCGTAATCCACGAGGATGGAATTGCGTGTGAGGAGTTTGTGTGGTATTCAGGAGTACTTTTATTATAATAATTTACCTTTGTGGGACATTTCTTGGTGTGTTGGGAGAGCGTGGATCGAGAATCGGTATGACCGCTTGTGATGAGCTTGGTGGAGTGTCTGGGACAGGTGTGTTGGTTGGTGTGGAGGTTGGATCTGGTGGTCTGATAGGTTCTTCGTATACAGTGTCACGCCTAGCTTTGTAAGTGTTACCAATGCTTAGTATTACGGTGTTTGATCTGTTAGTTATGCACGGGAGCCATATGTGAAGACGAAGGGGATTATTTTCCAAATTATGATCCATCAGTTCCAATTGAGGAATTCTTTTAATCGATGGATTCGGTAATCCGTAGAGCTCTGCACCGTCTTCTAAGAGCCCTATGGGTGAAACGGGGATTTGAAATTATTATTCTGAAAAAAGGTTCTTGTCATCAGAAAGTTGTTCAATCAAGCTGAGAAGGAGGCGGGGTCGGTCTGTTGGTAGCAGATTGGTTGATGTGTTCGTGATGGAGTATTCTTCTAAAAAATCTCTGTTGACGTTTTTGAGATCAGTTGCGAGGTCCCTTGTCGTTGTTATGTTTTTTGGGGGACGAAGACATCGCTTGTATCTCTTTATCAGTTCTTCTAAAAACGTGCTCGTGGTCCTTTGCGCTATGGGTGGTCGTGGATTTCTTGATGCTTGAGTTATCCGGCTTAACGCACGGTCCGAGTCTGACATGTTACTTCCTTCTTTTGTTTTCCTTTGTTGATTACTGGTGTGGGTTCTAGGCGTAGTAGATGTTAGCTGTATTTTTGTGTTTTTTTGAAAAATTGTTCGGTTACGACTTACAGGAATCCGGATTGTCGAACTATAGGTGTACGCTACGAACTGGCGCCTACTACGTGATGTACAATCACCACAACCGTTTGTATGATGCCACGTGTTGTCAGAGTGAGCAGTTGCACTGTAGGTGCGTGTATATCCAGTTGGTGGCACGTGTTAGCGGTTGTGTCCAATCAATGAAAGCGAAGTGGATTTTAGATATATTGTAGGAGAGAGATAACACGTGTGAGGAAGTATTCAATCAATGAGAGTGATGTGGATTCTCGGGGATACTGTAGATGAGAGGTAGATTGAATATGCACAGATCGAGGTTAGTGGTTGATGACTTGTAAATAGCGCAGACTGGGAGAAGACAGAAAAAGGCAGGACGACAACAGGGTAGGAGATTATGGACGTTGGAGACGGAATGAGGGCGAGCAACGGTATCAATACTATTTTTATGCGGACAGTCGGACGAGCAAGAGTAAGTATCTATACATACTGGGGAGACTTTTGACTGGGTTTCTACACCTGGTCGGCCAGAATAATAAACAATAGGTATAATTGTTGCATGGTAAAAAGTACCAACAAGGAAAGCGACTAAAGGATGGGAAAGGTGCAAGTTGTATTCTTATAATGGAATAAGAATACCAAAATGCGAATAACAGAAAGATTCGACATTGCATCTAGAAGCTTCTTGAAACACGTTTAGTGATTTGTAATTGGCTTTTCGGGTCAGCCTGTACTGACATTGATTATCCAATCACATCATAGTTCCACGTGTAAGATAGGTGTGTCTTCTGTGTGTAGAGACATCGTAGATGATGGCCAAAATGTCGAGCAATTCACATGTGAATATGTATGATATATTCTCATAATGACAGCCTCTTATCGTACCGTAACATGACAGGCTGCCATTCTGAGACTTGTGACAAGTAATAAAGTGTGTTTTATATCATCATAATAAAACGTAGATATTATTACTTGTACCATGACAGGCTTTCATGTAGTTGACAGTTAATAGTGAAGTCATTTATAATAGTTTACTAAATGTAGTTATAGTGATAAGTGTTTAATGCCGTGTACATAAGAAGAGATAACTTGAACATTAAATTTTCAATGCAGATTGTACCGACGTCACCTTGATGACAACCGTTCGTGTGACGAACGGTAAGGAAGAGGAGGCGAGAGAGGAAACGAGACATGAAACGAGCTGGAAATGAAGATGAAGAATGAGATGACGCGCCGGAAAGGAAGAGGTCGAGTGAGATGATGGGCGGAAATAAATGCACCGAGGAAGAAGAGGCGCAGACAAGGCGAGACGAAGACGAAGCAAGACGTAGAAAAAGATGATGACGCAGAAGACAAGCGGAGGGAGGAAAAGGCACCGAGAAAGACGAAACGGATTAGCGAAAAGGAGACCGAAGTAGAGGCACCGCAAAGGGCTAGATGGAGGAAGAAACGACGTCGACGTTGATACAGGCGAGATAGAAGGGGAAGAAAATAGTACAGGATACATGAAGGTAAAAAGGTAACTTAAAGCATGACTCGCGAAAAACGAAATTATGAATTTACAAAAATTCAATCATCATACAACAATGAAAAATCACGGGAACTCCGTACAATGAAATCAATTACTCTGTAATCCCCAATTCACATACAGTGAAATGTTTACCCTGTACTCTATTGTTCACGAACAGAAAAGCCAGGTCATACTTACAGTATCAAGATACACTTTTTACACGTTTCCAACTTTTCAATTCTCTCATAATTCAAATTAGAGTCACATTAGCCAACCAATAGCTAACGTTTATTCTAACTTTGGATCGGGTATAAATACCGAATCTCGAAAACATAATGATTAAAAAAAAATAAAAAAGATAGACACAAATTAACGACATTACAAATCATTTGCGAATCAGTTCCTCAATATTTTTATATCATCGACTGGAGAAGGGAGACCCACTCCAACCACTTCGCCTACCACGGGTTAACTATCAACTCGAGAGCAAAAAACGACTTTATTTTCGTTGTCGATCTAATCCAAGATCGACGGAGTACTGACACTGCTTCGATCAACCAGTTCGCAAAGGTACTTTACAGAATCAGTGTTGTTGATAAACGGAGCGCAGGTAAGTTCGAATTATCAACAAAAGGAAGCTTTTGGATTTTTCCCTCTTTAATTTCATTTCGAAATACATCTTTCTTTGGCGAAAGTAACTTGTTATTACCGAAACATTTCGACAAAAATGACAGGAAAAATGAAAATAAACGTACTAGCTTCCTTTAATGTTATGAACATGATCAGAACCGTAATCAATGAAAAGTTCTTGACCAATTGCAATAGGACGTAAAGCACGAATCTCCAGAGTTTTATAAGACGTTTCATCGGTATCATTTCTCAACTTTCTGTTTTGCACGAGAGCGCAATTTGCAGTTCTTGGATTACTCAATCTGTCGCTAGCCGAAGATTTATCTCCAGGGAGCTAATGTAAATCACTAATTTATCTTGTAATGAACCAAGTAGCAGCTACAATCTATGCCTTTTTTCGATCCATCACTTGCTCTGAATTCATGTGAACAATTGGTACTGTATTTCAGGAATTGCGCCTTATATACCGAAAGTAAACCCTCAGCATATGTTTTGTAACTGAATGACTCCAGCCGATATTTCCGTGAAAAAATGTTCCATACTAATGAACAATGAGGAAACTTCATCAATTTTCTTCTCTGCCAAAGACCCTAGACCAGCCTCATCAGTTTCGATTGTGGATAGTTTCACGAAAAAACCTACTGCCCCTGCTTCCATTGCAAGTAATATATTTCTATATATTCCATCAAGGGCTTTCTTCCCTGATATTTTCCACTTTTCCCACGGTATGGGAACACCGTTTTTATACAAATATACGTCCCCAATGTCTGATGAAATGAAGTGACGAACATGCTTAGGGACATTCTGAACCGTAGGATGTCCAGGATGTATATCCCATACTAGCCTTTCTCTTTTCACGGAAATGGCTTCCAGCTCTCTCAAATATTTTTGTGCAACAAAAACGTCTTGTTCCGTGCCCTCAATGTCGAATTCATCGTTGAGTAACTGACGAGCGAAAACTTCATCCAGTTGTTTACAGCAGCATTCCAAACTGTTATCATCCATATCACCACCGACAAATTTCCTATGTTTTGAAAGAAGCATACATGATATTTCGACAGAAAATGTACCAGCACATGGATCCACAACCAACTCACCAGGATGAGTAAATTTGAGGTTAATATCCATCATCCACTGTTTTTAATTTTACTTTGTTCGGAGTATTGGTCTTCGACCTAAATACTTCGTCTGAGATGGAAGGAATACCTTTTCGTCGATAGGGACCCTTGGGATGTTCTTCATTTGATTACATGTTCCTGGATGAACAGAAGTAATGAACTCAGATCGACGGTAGTTCATCCTTTTCAAATCGTGATCCCATCCCATACCATTCTTCCAGATGTACACTGCATCTTCCACCACTGAGAGATTCGTGATACGGGGTGTTCTCGGATCTGATGCATAGTAACCCCTTGTCTTCTTGTAATGGGGCGGTGTTTGCCCGACACTGAAAAAAAGTATTTCAGTCTTGTGTCCTTTTCCAATTTCATCATCTTCGGAGTTCTCCAATGGTATTAATTCCTTCCTCGAATTAATATTTTGAACCAAGTAAGAACATTTCATTGCCGAACCAAAAGTATATGCGCATGACTTCCTGGTGTCAAAACAGATTCCGAGGAGTCTACAAATTATTTCATGTCTTCTGTTGTAAACTGATCGTGATCTGAAATTTTATAGTCTTTGATATATCTAATGTTGTATGGAAGGTCTGTTAGAATAAAATGAACATTATCTTGTATAGTATGACCAATGGAATCTTCATGTGTGTCAGTAAGGGACTGAAAATCGCAGTCATAGCAAGAACAGTAATATTGAATACTTAATTCCAGCACTTCCATCGCTTTCAATCCCATTGTAGTCAGCTCATATGAAGATTCTGGTTCGTCATAATGTTCCTCCTAAACTCCCATCGGTATATCCGAAGATTTCTTTGGGGATGCTTCCATTTCTTGGTTGCCACCAACCTTAGACTTCTTATTTCTTTGCAATTGTTCGGAAGACGTTGAAGGTCCACGCTCACCATTACTTATTTCCCTTTCCTCAAATGGAGAAATATTCTCATCAACATCCTCGACAATTCCGTAGTGTTACTAACTAGAACGGATAAGTTGAGAGGCTCGGATACATGACCAGGTATACCATAAAAGCATTGCGGCAAATCCGAACTGTGTGGATCACAAAAGAAATGTTTCAGCATCGGAGTTGATTCCAAGTTGGAATCGGGGTCGTACAACGAGATGTTGTACAATATTTTTTGTAGGTTGGTAAAACATGAAGATGCGATGTAACGAAATGCTGTGTCCACTCCATTTGTTCTTTTCCAAGATTGTTCCGACACCAATTTTTCGATAGTGACTGGTTCATCATCTGCCGTAAATGTTACTTATTGAGTAACTTGAGAAAAACCATCATTCCTTGTAGAAAGAACTTCGAATCTTGATGTTGTTAAATTGTAAAATATGTACGGTGACATCATTGTACTGACTAGAGAAGTGTCTATTGATGTTGCCAGTCTTGCCCATGCCTTGGAAATTGTTTGACAAAAGAACCCTATTCTAGTACCAGTGAAATGTTTGATGCTGATAAAATTTCTATTACGCGTCTTAGAATGTTTTCTCAACATTATCTCCGAGACAAATGCAATGCTGTGGAAAAAGAGGAGACATTCGAAGGTTGTTGGGATAGAAATGTTGAATGGGTTCCATCTATGTTTTTCCCCAGTTTACTGGATGATCAAGTGAATGAATTTTGGACGAACTAATAATCCAGTTGAATTGAATTTGTCAGAGAACAAGGCAGTGAACATTTGCAGTGTGCGTTCATCTCTACAAGCATATGTGAATATGGAGAGAGATGCACGGGCTATCTGACGCACTTGCTGAGAACCTATTTCTGTTACGACATTGTTACCATTTGCTCCTGTAGACTCGAATACCGATTGTTTCAAAGCCTTTTCTCTGCCACTCTCCTTGCTTTCGAAACGTGTTGTTATGCACTTGGAAATCGGGTTGTCATGGAACCTCAACTATTACAGATAATGCTTGAAGTTGACATTCCTTTAGTTGAATTTCTCTTTGAAATATGAACCAGATAAACTATTCATGAAGGAAGACAGCAGAAACGAGTGAATTCAGAGTCACTGGCTGAATGTTTCCGTTTCTGTTCTTTTTCAGGGCATTTTACAGTAGAGGTTGAAGATGACATATTGTGGTGTTACTATTTTACGTGTCGAAAAAGAAGTTTAAAACTGTTGGGGAATTGGATGTAGAAAATTGAAATTGATTGTAAAATGCTTGTGGCTGATGTTGGTGGAGAAGAATATATGGAGTGTGAAGTTGTTGTTAAAATGGTCAAATCATACGGAGTTGCTTTTAGGTTGACTTGATGTGTGCAGATTTTTATTCTGCTGATATGATGATTTTGAAGAAATTGTTTCTTCAAATGTATGATAACACCTGTGGAAGGTCTTATTGATCGAGTAGAGGCTCAATCTTCGATGTTGATGGTGGAAGAATATGCACGAGCGAGAAGAAGGTAATGTAACAGTAGTAGTACAGTGATGTTATGTCCGGGAAAGTTATATAATGCTATTATCTGGTATCTATTGTGAAAATCAAATAATTAATTTTCTGCACAGCGTCGCCCTGGGCCTGTTTGTACAACTGGAATAGATGGAAAAGTTAATTTTCCTCCATATGGAGGCTGAAAAATTGAAGAAAATTAAATACATGATTTTATTGTTGTGAAAAATCAAAAACTTAATATTCTTCAAATTTTCGGCCTCCATATGGAGGAAGATATTTTGCAGAAAATTTAATATGTAAGTTTTTCCAACAAAAAATCATTTTTTTAATTTTCTGCAAAATTTCGGCCTCCATATGGAGGAAGCTATTTTGCAGAAAATTTAATATTTAACTTTTTGTAACAAGAAATCAATCATTTAATTTTCTGCGAATTTTCGACCTCCATATGGAGGAAAATGTTTTGCAACAGAACTCAATTATTTCATTTTCTGCAAATTTTCGGTCTCCATATGGAGGAGAATTATTAGAAAATATTTGGGAGTAATGTTTTGCGCCGCAAAAATATGTTGCAATATACCAAGGGTGTGCATAACACATCCGTACGCATTACAATTATTGTGCCTTTACAGAAGCACTGTACGGTTAAGAAAGTTATGCAACAGGTCCGTTTATGATAACAAAGACAACAAACTGACCATCGAAGTCATAGAACTGAAGCGAGATCACTTTAAAATCGCAATAAATTCTCTTCTATATAACGCGCACCACATTACGATATCCTTCTTCACAAACAGCCGTCATCAACTGACTTTAAATATTCCTGAACATCACAATACCCTTCTTCACAACCATCAGTCGTCAATTAGCTTCAATATTTCACAACTGCAACATGATATGTTTATAATAAACTATGTAGACATCTTCTGCATCTGCACAGAAAAATTGTCTCATGCATCGCTACTTCCCGGCAAGAGTTGAAGAACTAACCCACAAGCTGGTTCTTGGAGAGGGAAGCGGTGCAGATGTAGCGGCAAGGGGTATAGTTCCATATGTTTCTGTTGAGCTGTGTTGTCTAGATGATGATTCCGTTGAAAAGGTGAAGTCATCCCGAGGGTGCTGTGAAATTTATTGTTCGGATATGGGTGCAGTCCTTGTTGGTACAGCAAAAGTGAGGTCTTGAATTGGAACTAACTGTGTAGCGAAATGGGCATCGGCTGCACTGGATTACAAATTGGACAGAGTGGAAATATGCGATGTGGAAATCAAGGCGATGAATAAGGAACTGGAATATCCGTATTATGAAAACAATGGAAGTTTTACCAACCCAGAGAACCTCCGTGACTCGGAATCAGAAGATGGTGTTCATTGCTGGGATTATCAAGTTAAATTTATCGCAGTTCAACACGCGAACAAGGATGGTAATGAGGAGACAGATAGCGGAAGGTCTGTCAAGTTCTCATTCTTTCGTCTTAATAATTATCTGACTCCCGAATTATGGCCTCGAGTAAGTCAATTCATAAACGTCAAGAAATATCTCAGGGATGTCAGCACCGAGAATCGTGATACATGTGTTAAATGCTTTTAACAAGAGCGGTATGAAGTTGGTTTCGGAATGATCTTTGTGACTTTCGAATATGAAGATGTTGGCGGGAAGTATACTAGTATGTCGCAGTTGTGCAACCAGGAAAGACATAGAATTGTACTAAATTCCGACAAGTCATTAGTTATTGTGTACAGGCGACATCGCCTATCCTCACTCAAAATCCTTGTTGGAAAGTTAACTTCGGAAACAAATTGAGCAATAGTTCATATTCGTGTCACTCTTCTCGTACATACTGACAAGGCGACCATGACATCGTAGGAAGCTATAAATCTCGGCAGGTCTCGAAACATATCAACTTCGAAGACAAAAAAGGACAATTCGTTCATTGGCCACATGAGTAGTGTCATACGATATGCTGAGACCTTTACCGAACAATACAAGATACAGTTTGAAGAAGCGACGACAGTGGATATTGCGAAGGACGTATAAATGACAACTATTCTTTATACAAAAAGTACCTCAAGATACTAACGGTACGATCATGTGGGAAAGATGCTCGTCAGATTCAAATCTGTCTTGGCAAGGATCAAGACCATACCCCAGATTTAAACTGGGCAAAATTCTGGTAGAAGAGGGGTGACGTACTTGGACAGTGGAATTCTCATCAATGGTACGAAGGAGACTATAATGTATCTATTGGATGCATCTGAAGCTTATTTTGGAATCCCAGCAAAGGGAACATTTAATACAACGGTATTCTATCTGCTTGGTAATACTTTCTCAACTTCTATGCAGACATTGTTGGAAGCAATTGAGGACGGTGAATGTGCTTTACCAGAACAAGGAGTTCCGAAGACAATGCAGGAACTAATATACGTTGTCATCCGAGCGAG
>JAULBU010076327.1:0-10035 GCA_032358235.1 Odonthalia washingtoniensis | reverse complement strand
TACCAACTGAGAAACCTATAAGATGGGTATAATTCGATTTGGTATGTGGAAGGATTCGGGTAGGCTCGTAAATCCGGGGAAGAAGTTCTTTCTACGTCTTGCAGCACGTTGTGTTCTTGAGGTAAATGCATAACGTGATGATAATGGAGTACATTTCGCTCGAAAGGCGATGATCATCACCGGAATGGAAAATAACACAAACAGATTGTGGGAAATTTCACAGCTGACACCCCAGCTGCAGGAAATCATCAAGACGTATAACGCAGTATTTGATGCCGCGCAGTCAGCTCACATGAATTTCCAGTAAATTGATTAAGTTTTGGCTTCTAAGTACAGATCTTATGTGACAATAATTAATGTTACAATAATTACTGTTTGACACATTATTTACAAAATGTCAAAAATTAATGTCAGTAGGGATTTAATGCCACAGACATTAAATTAGGTGCGTATTCTCAGATATTGGACACCGAAATAATTTGTGTGGCATTAAATACAGTAACTGGTGTAGTCTCTGTTTTCGGGTGTACACAAGAGATCTGTTATTAATCAAACAATCGGTTACTTCTCTGCTAAGGTCAGTGGTATAAAAAAGATCCCCAAACATATTCTTTCAGTTCTTCTTTCAGTTTTTCGACATGGTTGCTTTCAATATTTCGATATAACAATTACAAGATGCTTTGTAATACGTTTTTCTTCCAGAAATAACAGTTAGTGGGAGTAGGGTTATTCCCTTTTCGTCCGCAGTTTTCAGAGACATTGTCTCCATGTACTCTGCAAGTTTCATTTCCTCTTCAAAGTGTTTGAACTCGTATGTTTATCTGCGTACAGTAGGATATATGCATTCAACTTGAGTGGGACTCCAAGAAAATGTCTGAGAACAGTCGAACAGAAATTTTCCGTTCGGGAACTTTCTCCAACTTCTAGACAATATTCCTATAAGGCCTTCCTTCAGTTTTACCACAGCTTTATTTTACCGTTTCAGTTTGCGGGTTTCCGCTTGAATGAATGTACCTGTGGTTACGAGTGCTTTCTTTTTCGTTTCAGTCTGCATATGACTGGTTTAAACAGCCTGCAAATTCATTTTAAATGTTCTCGGTTTGAGAAGGACTTCATCCAAGTAGGCAGTATTTCGACTCAGCTTCCTCTTCAATAATGCAACTTCCTCTTCCACTGATGTACTTGATTACAATGTAGGGCCAATACACGTAAGTTGGTTAGGTCTTCTAAAATAAAGTTGCAAAACAGATCCTATCACAGGTATGAAATTTACGATCACTTATTGACCGGAATGAATTCGTTCGGTGATATTAATATTGCGGGATTAAATAGGAGTTCTTCTTGTCAGCCAGCATAATGAACCTGATACTTAACGTATGTTACTACCTACTCCTCGTCATTTACTATAAATTATTTCCCGTAGACTCGTAAAACATACTAAACTCAGCAGAGTTTCTTATTTTCCATTCACGGTACGAACGGAAGTAATACCATCAATTCCAGATGATAAAGAATCATCCATATTTCTTCAGTGTAGTCCCACCTTAGAACGGAATTCAATTTTATGCTTTATAGACTTCCCCGTTAGATTCAGATGGAGGCTTCGTAGAAGAATTAACAAATTTAATATTAATAAAGGGTTGAATTCGCATTCTAATTTAATTTTAATGCTCGAAGTATTTTTTGCAGACGTCTCAATTTTCTCCAACTAGTTGAATAATCTGTGATACATGGTTAATTTGTGTACTTTCAACACCTCTTCAACGTCCTCCTATCTATGCTACTTGATCAGTTCCACGTCAGTGTCTCCGTAAAGAAATACTGGCCTCGAAAGCCAGAATTGTTGTGCAGATCCGAATGAATTTTATGACTGTGTTGGTACTCGAGGTACAAACGGAGACATTTACTTAGAGAATCAGGTGTGACTTACGTAATGTGCAGTTTGTGCCAAACATCTGCACTTTACATGAAATGAGGACGGAAAGGGCCAGAAAATTTTCTTGAATTAGCTTGTAGAGGGAAAAGACAGGAATGGAAAAGGGCTTTCAAAATAAACGAATTTATAATTATTTCAAAAAATGTGAAACCTAAAATTTCAATAATGTTTTTTAATTTTCTGAACTTGTGTGTACTACAGTATAAATTAGTAAGACATTGAATGAAATGGAAAGATGTGTATAAAAACATTCACACTAAGTTAAAATGTTACAATTGCAAAATATGATTTTATTGAAATATTTATAGGAAAGATGTGGGAACATAACTTGTTAATAAAGTAGACATTTGAAATGAGACCAATCTACCTGGGATGATACATTCTGCGTTTCGGGTATTGCGAAAAATACTCAGAACCATAGTCCAAGTAGAGTTATTCCATGACAACTATGTTTCTTCAAGGCACAATGCCCAAAATTCTATAGTTGGAAAAGGATGTAGTGTTTTCTGTTGTGAAAAGATTTTCCACGAGACATTTGGGGTTCGTAGTTGTATCCCCAGGTTCTTCGGCTTTTGCATTTTCAAGTAACCGAGTACATAACGACTGTCGTTGATGTACCTCATTGCAGAGAAATCAGGTCGCATAATGGAAGCGAGCACCGAAAAGAACAGAACAGAAAACACCGAGAGACAAAGAAAATCAGAGCAGCGAAGCCCAAAGGGAAAGACACACGACAATTGTATCGTCGTAAAGAAGCTCAACGCGCTGAAGTCATCTTTCCTACATTTAAAATACCGAAAGACAAGCACCGCAGCGGACACTGAAAGGAACAGCACAGAGAACACCAAAAGAAAGAACACAACGAATAATGAATCTACAAGAAAGAACGGAGAAGACCACAATTGTTATGAGTTAAGAAACTGAATTTTGCAAAATTTTATGGGCTTATCTTATATCCTACTTGGTTTTGGGTATGGAAGAAATTGCAATGAGACTTCTCGATCCTTATGGTGAAGATGATTGTGATTTACCTGTACGTGTAAATTAAATTACTGTAGTTCTTGATACTGTTACTTCAAATAAATGGGATGTACATAAACCAGTTGCCAAAAATGATGGAAGGTTTTGTACTCTTCTTGATGGACCGGATATGAACAACACATATACTGTTGTGACTAATTTACAAGGAGAAAACCGGAAGGAGCTTATATGGATGATGATGAAGGAGATGTTGAATTTAATGCTCCTTTTGATGTTAGATTTTAAAATCGATTATGGGCACATTTACTACATTCTGTATCTTGGAGGATGATTTTAGTTGTAACTATTTACACAACTGGGGCTGTAGATGTCTCATATTTACAAAGAAGATTTGATCCAGATCTAAATGAACGGTGGTGGTTTTCGCGTTTACCTGCAAGAAAAATTGTTTCTCAATATATGTAAAATGCTACATTAGCCTTATTTAGATTTTATGTACAAGCTGTGTTTCTTCGCTAGAACACTAGAGGTAACTATGGGGTGATTAACTACAAGGATATTTAAATGAGATGAAATATGCATTTCTTCATTTCTTTCCCGAGCATGAGCTTCATGAAGGTGATCACCGCAGAATTGTTGAACGTAAAGAAGCATTACCTCTAGTTCTGAATCATGAACTTCGACATTCGAAAGATCTTGGAGAGGTGAATATATCATTATCCGTTGAGGATATGAGTAGAATTATGTGCGACTTCTATGAGTGCTGTGTGTGTAGATTTGTTAAGATGTTATTTATATAAAGTGATGGCTTGAAGGAAAACTATTCAAAGTGATAAAATTAAACCTGGATTTATATTCATAACAATTTGGGTTGATTTAAGAGCTTTTCAAGGTTCTGTGGAGAACAAGAAATGGTTGGAAGATTTTGATATTGCTCCTGTATTTACTATTTTGTTGAAAACTTTATTAGGGGTTTGGTTTATTGTTATAAATTCTGTGCTTGCTGAAATTTCTAGGTGGTTCACTATTTTATATATTTTTATTATTGCATTTGATGTTATTTGTGTATATAAGTTCGCTTCTATACTTCAGCATCCATTTGGGAATGATTTGAATAGCTGATTACATCGTAATAGACGTACTAAAAACGTATAGATTAAAAAAAGGAACTGAGAAAATAGAATATAGAAATATTAATAAGACTGTATGGAAGAAAAATGATAATGTTGATGTTGATAATGATGGTATTAACCAATCAGTATTTGATCAACTTAACATTGCATTGTCATTGAAAGAATATGCGCGTATAGATTTTCAAGCTGTACCACCGTGGATAATACTTTTATCTGCGGCTTGGTCCACTGGGTGTATAGCTGTTACGTGCGTAGTAAGTGAAGAACTTTCACAAGGTGGTAGTATAACGAACTGTAATCTACGGTTTTAAGAAATATCAGCAGATAAACATTTAAAGAAGTATGTAGGATTTTCAGTATTCCTATTACTTCTTTTTAGATTGAATGATTCACATAATCAATATGTTCTTGCACTTAAAATAGGGCAAAATAAAATCACAGGATATTCTCGTATATTATCACAAAGAATGTTTTGATCACATCCTTCTGCTGCGTCATGGATTTCAGGGCAAGCAGAAAATGGACGTGATTACTCAGCTGGATATATTGTATCATTTGAAATTTGTTTAATGTCATCGCTAAGAGGCACTGATTATACAGATAAATTACGAGCATATTTAAGCGAAGAAGATATTGAACGGATTGTGAAAAGAAGGCAAAGTGCAGATTATTGTGAAGATGTGATATTCAAATATGCCATAAGTAGTGAGAAAATTATAAAAGGATTAGCTAAACTAGAATTAATGTAAATAACGATTAATTGGAGACAATTTGGATTAACTGCAAATGATTGTTAAGATATGAGGAAAATACCTATGCCATATGGGTATGTTATGCATTTAATAATTTTCTTAGTTATTTAGATCAAGTTTTTACTATTAAATATTGTTGAAAGTTTGGGTTTGTTAACGGTTAATGGTGGACCATAATTACTTACAGTGTGATTGGTATTGAACGATGGTCCGAATAGTTGAGTGATCTTTTTGGTTTTAACATCAGTAATGTTCCACCTGATCGATTGTGTGCTGTTGTTTGTAATGCCGTTAACCATGAATTTCTAATTTATATAAATAATATTAAATATTTCATCAGAAGTGATCGCCATCCTTTCCGTCATTTTTCGGTGGACAGTAATTTGACAATGGCCAGGCATTTGACAATGGTACTGTAGTCACTCCGCACAACATAGAATGGTGGAGATGGAAAACTCCATGGAGTAATGTCTAATAGTAATAAAAATACGAATAATAATAATAATAAGAAATAATAAGAAATATCATAATACCAACAATAATAGTATTTTAACAATAATAGTATTTTAACTTTATTCATAAAAAATAATGATAATTTTATAATAATAATAATTCTTAAATAATAATTTTATAATAAAATATAGGATTGTTCTGCCTTTCATCAATAGGATTTGCCAAAAAGCCAAAAATTTTCAACATTATCAAAGAAATGATGCAAAAATTTAATGATTACATCTCCTTATTTTCGGAAAGACAAATATTTTTTGGTCCCTTCATTAAAAACATTTGTTACATTTTGACAATTCAAGTGAATTTTTATTCTAAAAAGCATCAAAATTATATCCCAAAAACTATCCAAAACAAATTTGAAAATGTGGTATCACAATATTTTGATATTTTTTGGACAGAGCAAAAGGTGTGATATATTAGAGCTCCCAAAAGCCACCAAAAAGGTGTACAAAAAATCGCTAAAAACAGTTCTGTTTTTTTGGTACTTTTGGGACCGCAAAAAACTCAAAATTCCAAAGTTGTTTTGGATTGTGTTGAAAACAAATCTTACTGACGTGGATAATGGTACATTCTTGCACCTGATTTTAATGGTATAGTGGTTGTAGATTGTTCCGAAGTAGTGCAGAATTGTGTCTGGTAATGTCTGAACTTGGTGTCTCTAACATATTTGCCCTCTTCTTTTCCTGTACTGCATCCATAGTTGTTCCAAATCTCTTCACTAGTGTTGTAACTGTGGTATCATATGTAAAGTACAAATCCGGATTATGAAGTCGACGTGCAAAAAATCCATCAAATACGGTCTTGTTTAAGTCACACAATTTCTTTCAACATAATTGAAACATGAAACTGTTTTTAGTATTGAATTCAGTCTGGTTATTGGTATTTTCAAACTCCGACTATCTCTAAACTCATTCTCCAGTTTTTCTCAACATGCGTGCAGAAATAAGGCACAACTCATACACTGACTCCATCTCCATGCAACCATAACATCATAAGTATTGTGGCATTATCATGTAGTATGATGCCTATCTTTATTAAAACATACGAGAAGTCCATTTCTTCTCAGACACACAATTTTAATAACAGGTGCATTCTTTACACTTTTCGGTGTTTTGGGTGTAGTTCCTTCGGCAAGTCCGAACGGGCGAAATATTATACACGCTAGTTTATACGGAGTTTTGTACATCCGATCATACGTACTCCCTTTTATTTGGCGTCACTTAGATCAACAAAAGACACACTTCCTCATAGAAATTGCACTGGCTCCGAAAATTGTCTTTCTTATATCATCAATCGGTCGTTTTCGACCCGGATTAAGTATTCCGTTCAAAAAGTTTACAGTCAGCAACCCTGCGCACACCGTTCCTTCAATATGAAATTTATGGGCCACTACATGTGCGCATAGTCGTGAATACAATGGGTTGTTCAGAATTTGTTGAAGTTTAGTAATGTTATATGTGGACCCGAACATAATTCGCGTATCTCTATTATTGCAAAATTTCGAAAATACTGTTGGAACGCACTACAATTGTTTATCACTCATGAACGACTTGAGTCAGATAATATCGTAAGCTTTATGCATGCACAACTACCGGAATGATATCGAATGCTTCCACTTATCCTATTTGAAAATTGTTCTCACATATTCTTAAGACATTCAAGAAATACCAGTTTACATTATATCTCCATGACTTCCTCATTTAGTACCATCGTCGTTACTGAAGTTTCCCATTAGCTATAGTTATTGTGATGCGACTTAATGACTATTAGAAATATGGAGAATGTTCCTCAAAACTTATAGAAGTACAAAATTATAAGGATGAAGTAATTATCAGAACCCAAGAAGGGTGTAGCATGCTTAGTATTTTCTCTTGAATATCTTAGGTTTTACTTCAATTATAACATTACAAATTTATTCCCGTTCTATCTCATATCTTCAAGATTTATTTTATTTCCAATGGTTTGTATCATACATAAGCTGATCGCCATAATTGCATTCAACTTACTCATTTCTCGGACTGAATAATGGTAACGGCAGATATGAATCATGTTGAAAATTTGAAAAAATACTAGTGCCATTAAAACTTCCAATATATATTTTTTAATATAAAATCAAGTAAACATACGACAGAAAATAATAAGAAAAGTACATAATCCGAAAATAAAGCAATAAAAAATTAAATATTGACGTAAGTGTTCTGTTACGTGTAGGCCATCAACGATATGGGATGGTGTCCAAGAAATTTCTCATAATACACAACAATTAATGTAGCCTGAATCACTGGGAGTGAGGATACGGAAGAATTATATGCTAAAAATGGAAACATCATGATGTATGATACTAGATCTGAAATACATTTCAAGCCTTTATGTAATTATTGTGTCGTGTCGTATATTTTAAATAGAGCATAAAATATGTACCTATTTACACAACTCTTATCGTGAAACAACAAAACTGTAGCTTTAAACCGGATGAATCTACAGGAAATTCAACAGAAACATCTAGTATTATCATGAATGGTTACGGTTGAAAACAGTATGGACGCCGAAAGCCGGCTGGTAGCAGTGGAACTATAGCTAAATCCGTATCCTCATTAATGGAAATGGGACAAGAAATGGACAAGAGAAAAGCTGGTGTGCTACTAAGCAAGTCGTTGGCTGTATCTTTAAGTACCATCGAATCTTGTGTTGGAAGGAAGGAGGTGGAAGAAGATATTAAAATCAACTGCGACGCTGACTTTGATGCGAGATTATTCTCAAAGAATGTACCGTCAGTTGCATACTGTAAAGAGATTACGGCTGAAATTGTGAGGAATTGTCGGGAAAGGAAGTAAATGGTCAAATGAAATGTGTGAAAGTGATGGTGTTGAAATTGAACAATTGTTCAACTCATTTTGATCTTCTCCCTGTTTTGTTTATATTTGTTAGTGTATCATGATATTGAAGAAGTAACATGTTTTACTTATAATATGATTTGTAAGGAGGAAGGGATAGCTTTAGAATTAGACAAGGGAAATCTTTAGAACTAGACATCTAATTGCTCACATTATTACCATGATATTATAGATGATGCAAACACATGGGTGTAAACGTTTTCCACCATGCTATTAACCATGTGGTGATTATGCACTTGATCAGTGATAATGCCCATAAACACGGTACGGTAAACTAAAGTAAATGGTAACATGGGGAGTAGTTGAATTTATTAGAGGCAGCTATTTATATAGTCTTATTTTTGAAGACTGTTTACGTGCTATTCGCATCGTGTTAGACAGACTGCATCTGGAATGAGAGGAAATAAGGTTCAGAAATCATAAACTTTCCAATCCATATGGTGATTGCGATTTTGCATAAAATCAATTTATTGGTTTTCTGCAAAAAATCGAATCCCATTGAATGCAAGGTGTACACATCTACTGTCCTAGCTGTTACATATCGGAACTTGTTCCATTATAGAAAGTTGAGGATAATATTGTAGCAGGAATAAAAGCTAATCTTCAAGTTATTGGGAATCGTTTATTTTTCTAAAATCAGTTATCCCGAATCGCAGTGGAGCCAGAAAATGTTCATAAATACCGTCGTGGTTAACAGTCAGATATTAGGAACCTCCATGGAAAGCGGCGAGAGTGGGTAGTTGTGGAAGTCACGATGCAGCAGATGACTTTGATGGGCCTACTTCTAACAGAATATTGAAAGGCGCGGTGTTGGTCGAGGATGAGGTAGAGGTAGAATTCGTGGAGTTAGCAAAAGAAGAAGAATGGTTAATGGTAGAATGAATGGAAATGGTACAAACTAATATTTATCTATGAGTGGTACTGGTGACGTGGAAAATCACAACACGGAATATATGGATTCCAGAAGGGATAGTGAAGTGATTAAAAATACTTCTGAAAATCGTAGAACTGCTACCGCTTTGGGTTCTGCATTGGAAGAATTTCTGTCAGTAAAAGTGAAAGTAAATTTGAACGATTTATGTAGGCTAGAAGAAGATTTTGAAAAAGTATCTGCGGAGAACGGAAGACTTCCTGTGTTGATGAATGAGTACATGCTTTCGGCAAATGAAAAACCACGTGAGGTGTTTGGGTAAAGAAGTTTCAATCAAGGCTCTGCAATCGGACGATATGAAACTTGATCGTAAGAATGTTGAAATGAAAGGAAGAGTGCAGAGTTTAGAAGTTCAAAATCAGGAACTTCTGAAAAAGATGGTAGATAACAACAAGAGTCGTGGAAAGTATGTGAACAGCATGATAATACAAGTGCCAATGAACTATTTGGAAATTTGACTGGCTGTAGACCTGAGAATGAAAAAGTGGGGAATTGAGAAAACGTGTGAATTGGACCAATATAATGAGCGAAATGCCAGAAAGTGGACGAACAGAGCAGAAATTATACTGGATAGTGGCATCAAACGGTCGGACGGCTCAATGATTGTTCCAACACCAATGTCCTTTCTCTGCAGTGGAAACAACATTTATGTCCCCTCCATCAATTGCGTGAAAGATAATATATGTTCAATACTTAGACCTGAACTGTCATGCAGTGAAAGAGTAAACATATATACGGAAAGAAGTTTGAGAAGAAGTTGTGGAAGAGTTATGAAACGTTGGTACATTAGAGGGGCGTTTGACACAGTTGTTATCTGATTTTTGTAGTGGATGGAAAATACCTGCAAAAGACAGGTTATTTGAAGCACTTGGCTATGGATCTCTACTACCCTGATTTA
>JAULBU010076316.1:0-10036 GCA_032358235.1 Odonthalia washingtoniensis | reverse complement strand
TATTATGAGGGACTAGACGTTAATTAAAGGCGCGCAGGCGTTCGTACCAGGCCTGAGTTGGCCAATGAGGGACCGCTAACACCCAAGTAGCCCCTTCGTACTGGATCTTTTCTACCACTAATGGAAATACGTCCAATAGCGGAGCCCATAGACGGGCTTTTGCATCGCCCCAGTTGGATTTCATCTTAGATTGTAGGTATCTTTTTCGAGCTATTGCATGTTCGTTGAAAGGACGTTGGTATAATGCTAGTTGCTCGATATGATACTCGGCTTGCATAGATCTTAACAAAGCATTTGTAGCACTTATATCCGCCGGATCCCTTTTTCTTGTGAGTATGCCTGAGAATCCGTTCACTGCCGATGGGATCCATCGCGGTTTGATTCGAACTCCGTATAAGGTCAACATCGACTTCATTTTTATCAAGTCGCCCATTATCGGCTTCGAGGAAGCCACCATCGCATTAAGCACTACAACCACGGCTTGGATGTTCTCGTGCAATAACAGCTTCCTCAGTCGGCAATCTGACTCGTAGTCTGAGAAATGTTGGTGGAGTAGTAATCGAACGGTGCGGAGCTCGTGCAAAGAAACCGACTGCACGTGGTCCTGAGCCGTCCAAAAGCCGCGACAACCCCACAGACCCAGGTACGCAGCAGTCATATCATATCCGAGAGTTCCAGCGTACCCAAAATATTCAGCATCGGCAAGAATCCTCAAGTTCGGTGGGATGTGGTGGAAGTCTCGTCTTTCTCCTCGCGCGAGTGGGATAGCAGAGGTTGCATATGGATTGCCTTGATAGTCGCACCTTGGTGGACATCGATCTTGATGGGGGCTCCGCTCCGATTGGAACGAATCTCGCACGAGCGTTTGCACGTGTCCTCCACTCCGGTTTCCTTTTGTTCCCTGTGCTGTGGACTTGGCGCTCCCTCCTCGCGCTTGCGTTCCATATTCTATATATCGTTGTACATGGAGTGGATGTAGAAGCAAGCCAAAGGTATATCCAAGGAGAGCGAATCGGAAACACCTCAGAAGCTAGACAGGGTTCTCTATGGCACCAGGTGGGCTTTCCTGCTCTAAATACCAATTATCTCCTTTGGCATCGATAGAACGCGCTCCATCTTGGTCCATGTAAGACATACTCGCATCTTTTCGGTGTCCAAGAGCATACCGAGATGTTCCTACACTGTTGCCCCTTCCCAGTGCCCCTTGTCCGGATGACGTACAACACCAAGACGGGAGAACAACTGGATTGCATGAACACGCGCATTGTCGTAATCCAGTGCTGTAGGAACTGTCGAACGGGACGGGGTAACCGAGTCTAAGTGGTTAGAAACGGAAAAAGACGCGGCCTTATTGGAGAGGACTCCATAAATGAATATGCAGGTATTCGGTGAATGGAATGGCAAAAACGAGAGTAAGTGGAAAAAATATATGATAACGCGGGCCTTGGGCGATCGGGTAAAACCATTCTCCCTACCACGATCAAGTGGTTTTGCGGGCCAACTGGTTTTGGAGACACGCTAATGCTCCGTCGATTCGAATGGGATCGACAGAAATCTCGCACGCGTTTCAGCGTGGGGACTTCTCTTGCTCCTCGCGACTGGGGTTAGTGAGTCCTTGGGCCTGTCCGATTAAGATATCTCTTACTCCGGGGATACTTCACGGCGAGAAGGTTGCTTTAAATTGAAAGTTAGTGTTCTGGGGTTTGTCGTAAAATGTCTACCTTTTTCATTAAGTTTATTGTCCTGATTCACATGACAGTATGTATACTACTTTTGAGACAAATGAATGATAATAACACGTGTAATGTGTTCCCGTTATAGTCGAGGATTTGATACTAATTGTTCAATCAGATATTGAAATCCTATCTCTTGTCATATCCCGACGTGTCGCTCCATATTTTCTACGTGTGAATCCTGGGTCTTCCAGTCTGGCATGGTCCAACCCTCTGTCCCTCGTGGCACTATAAAGGTGTCTCTCCATATCTAGTAGGTGTCGATTCCAGCGTGTCAGTACAGTACATTCCTTTCGTCCTTCTTTGCATCCCCTAAGTGCATGTGGGTACCGTGGTCGGTGGAAATCATCTTCTCGCATGTAGCGCTGTCGTGTCTCCCTGCTCTACTGTCTTGTACAGTTACACGTATGACAATTTGCAACATTTTTGGGTGACCTCCCGCCTTTTCTGGGTTGTACTATTTTGACTGTCAAGACCCATATAGTTTAAACCCTTTTTCTTTCCCGTGTGACTTTCGTCAAAAATCGTCCTTCGTCCGCGAACGCGTCTCCGTACAACTCTCCTCTTCGTAGAATTTTTCTTGCGTCCTTACGTACATTCGATTATCTTGTAGTTACTGTCCTCAGCGACTTCATCTTCTCATCATTATCAACACACGCATCATCCCAGCGGCATCATCTTCTTGCGTCAACACCAATAGCAACATATCACATCATCAGCAACAGCAACATAACATCTCTTCAATGACACCATCATCCAGTCGTTAGAACTGTCGTAATCGAATCGAGAATGTCGATTCCACAGGAACACTTCCTGACGTTGATAAAGCTACCAGAAAATCGTCGATATACGGTAGAACTCGGTAGCGCAGCCACATCCGAATGTACCGAACAACGGGACACATGAACTTGGTAAACTGGAGAGCCGACCTTCTCCAACCAAATGGCAGAGCGATGCATCGAGAGTATTGGCCACAATACCTGAAAAAAGGAAGTATCTCATGTCTGAATGCAAATACATGTGACCATTGCCACTTTTCATATCCAAATACATCAGTCGATCTCCCTTTTGTAATTCCAATGCAAATGATAGTAAATTCTCCATGCGAACACTCCCTCGTTCGCCAATGTTGACTCTATCGATATAGATTTATAAAAAATCTCCCCTCACGACTTGAAACTTCCCCGGCCCAAACATTGAAGGCCGAAGAAATTATAAATCCCGCCTCTTTCCTTTTCTTGGCATACACCGACGACACCAGTTCGAATATGCCATTCTTGATTCCATTGTTCAACTCGGCAATTTCAAATAAATTCTACTCCTCCGTTTGGGGATATTCATCAGCTCCTGGCCATGAGTGAATGGTACGTCTGGCATATCTCTTATACCAAAATGAACCGCACGGTCCAGGAAAGGGGATACCACGACGAGAAACGACTATTCATCAGCCCGTTGGGGTGTTCCTTACCTCAGAAGTGATACCGCACACCTTATGCGTACTTTTTTTGAGTAAATAATTAATCATAGGGGGCTCCATAACAGCCCTTTCCTTGCTTTCCAACGTTATGCAATCGAAATTTTGCTAATTGTTTGGCAGCCTCGATCTCGATCATCGACGTAAGAGCCCCTCCAGATGCTCGGTGCGATTATGATAAAAGATCATCCTGCCCCTGTTCAACAAGAAAGTACATGTGGTGCGCGATCTCCACACCCTGGTGAACTTTGTCAGAAAGTATTGGGCCCTCACGGGGAGTACTTCAATAGATTCCTTTAAAGACGACTGAGAGAGCGCCAACATATGACCAAATTCTACTTGATAACTATTCCCTTCTATTTCAACGGCCAGCATGGCGGATGGACATGGGTCTCTCAGCTATGATAGGTGAGAGACCCATGTTCATCCAAACCCCTTCTGCGTTGATTTATTCCCATTACTTAGCGGACCAATGGTCCTTGCCCTTCAGTTTACTGTGGAAAGAATCTTCAGGCGGCTTTAAATAATTCAAGTGAGTAACAGGAACATGTTTCCCTCGCTCTAAGACTGTTCCCTAGCCTACAAGTTTGGCCGAGTTGAGTTCAATAATAACTGAGCCATGATCGTGACGAGTCGGATTTCCGGTCATATACGCTGCTGTCATCGCCGCCTCAGTAGTGGAGTTGGATGAATCGGTAATTCTAATTCCCTTTTCTCCGTGTCGCGTTCAATATGTCGCCTCCTGAATTGAGGGGAAATTTCTCTTTACTAAAATAGAAAAGACATGCAGCACTCCAAGTGACTCCACTAACGCGCCTGTGGTTGGGACTAAAGTAGATGGTGAGGAAGTCATTATGCTGACAGTAGGCTAATAGTAGACTGACAGTGAGTACAGCAAGTCACTATTTTTCGAAGCTTCTTCAAGTGTATACACAAGTGTACACAAACATAAAAAGTTTTCCAATTTTTTCGAAGTGTACCAAGGAATTGCAGGGTTCTCCAAAATTTGAACTTTGCTGGACTACAAAATGTCTCACGATGTGGGAAATTTTGAGAAACGAAAATATTTCGGGAAGGGTCAAAATGTTTCGACATTCGAAATTCATACAATTTACATTCCAGTCCATCCGATGGACTGGAATCTAAATTGTATGAATTTAATTGACTGTGTTTGATAAAATGAGTCACTTTATCAAACACATTCAATTTAAAAAGTAAAATTAATTAGCGGCATATGATGATGGTAGCATGTCCTCTCTATTATTTAGATGTTCTCAATCATATTGTTTGTTTTCATGTTCTAATTATAATAGATTTGACACGCACGTTTCCATGAGTCATGATGGCGTTTGGCATAATGATGGACACAGGAACAAACGTCGTCGTCTAGCGCTACCTCCATCCAACCAAGTTGGTGGATTTGCTGATTGCATTCCAGTTGACCGAAGGACAAGTCAATTAAACTACGAAGGTACTGAAGACGACGAATACTACATATTTAAAATTGAAGAAATCACACAGAAGGATCTACGAAAACCACCACCCAGTTTGTCAGATGATGATACTATTGACATAAATATGGAGATGAGTGCTATTGTGGATGAGGTATTCTCGCTCAGTCAAATTATTGGATACAATGGCTGTAATCAACTATTCTCAGTAGTTAGAAAACATAATGGAAAATTGGAACAGTCTATCAAGTTGTATAAAAAGATGGATGAGATTCGTGATTGTCTAAACCCCCGAACTAAATATAAACTACTGAAAAGAGGTTCAAGGCAGAGAAACAGTTGTCATCCAAAGGAATTAATTACGAAGTTTATTGGTGAGTAGGATAATGTTATATTAGCGGTAATGAAATTTAAAAGTGGTACTAAAATTAAATACAGATGTTTGTCACCTACAGCTCCATTTTCTTTTAATGATGCAGAAATTTTCTATGGCTAATTTTCACCATTTGAATTGTACCTGACATTTGATAACTTCGGGTTATATTCTACAAAAAGACTACACTGAGAGAAAAACAGAAATATAAATCTACTAATGATGTACCAACATCAGTAATATTTATTGGCTAAGGCTAAATTATCAGCTATTAACGTCTTGAAATCTCTAACGACTTGTACAAAGCGCTATCACAAGCAGTGGTGCATTTAAATTCTCTTTTCTTCTGTGATTAATTACCACTGTCCTTTATTTTTTTGCTGACCAGCGGCGTTTAGGTTTCGGATTGCTCTTCGGTGGTATATTCCACAGATAGCGAACATCATTGATAATTATAACAATACTTGTTCATCCATATCCACAACTCTTGAGGAGAACTTCGAGAGTAAAGTTGAATGAGTAGTACTTGCATGGGTCATAGATCACTTGTAAATATCAATCAACTGACACAGCATGATTAGAGGCATAGTATTCTTTTCTAAAGTCATACTTGGTCAAGTACACTTGAGTTCAACCAAGAACATACTAGTTCTCCACTTGTTCAAACAGATACCATACGACTCCCATCCATTCTTAACGCGGGACAAGTTGAAAGCAGGAAATATTTTTTGTACCCACTTGCTTGCTTGACCAACACTTCCTTGAATAAGTGGCCCCTTTCCGATTGCACTGGAAGCCTCCGAAGAACTAAATTGGTAAATACAATTTAATAACGATGCATGTAAACACTCAGAACCATTACATCTACAAAATACTCTCTTGTTCCTATCATAACCACTTGAATCAACTTTAATGTCGGATGTATGTCCCGGACCGTCCCACCATAAACGTATTTGGATACTCTTCGCCACATTCTTCAACGAAATTAATAAAGAAAGTTTTCATATCCTCAGTTATGTGCAGCACGTAAAACCACCATCGTTAACAACTTCTGATTCGGAAAAACCCACATCTTTTATAGTAAGAACGGAATAGAGCATCATTTTTACAGAAACGAGGGTGGGAAGCTAAAAACTCTGAAACGCGAAAAGACCGCCCTTGCTCGGTTGTGAATCCATGAACTGACCTTTTGCATTCTCATCCTTTTCAAAGGTCACACGGCAGACAATATAGTTTTTCTCGTCGACTAGGCTGCCGTTCTTTTTGGCAACTTAATCACCAAAAAACTCCAACTCAAAAATCCTTGCTCCATTGTAACTGCGACGGGAAAGAGCTGCCAGAAACTTCCACAATGGCTGGATGGGATATGGAAACCAACTGTAATTGACCGGAATTTGTGTCTTGAACTCAATAACAACCACATCATAATCTAAAAACCGCTTTGTGGTCTTCATATATTTCGGAGTTGGTTGTCGATTCTGCCAAAGAGTAGTCGCAGTCCGGGTATGGGTTAAGTGAATAAATATGAGGTTATGTAATTATGGAGGTTTTAGAGAAAAGGACTCGTCCGGTTAGTGATTCCTATGTCGCTTCCGCTCGATAAGTAGTACCTACTCGCTGTGTGAGTCGTATACCTGGTATGATGAAGTACCTTCACCGTCTCGATTGTCTGAAGGCGGGTCACCACCTCCCGATGTAATTCGTGGGAATTATAACAAACGTCGAGTAGACGCTCTCGCTATACCGCTGGTTATTATCCGGCAGTAGGCTGTGCTGGTTTTAGTTGCCAGTCCAACTTAGGTCTGGTTATACTTCTGGAGTATCGATGAGAAACGAAATTAATTATTCAAGTGTCAAAATTTGTCTAACTCAGTTTAGTTCTTCTTCGTCCACGATGAGGGAAAGGTATGTATATCAGAATTTTTGGGATTGGGATAGTTCCAATCGAGATCGTTCAAACTACATAGAAATGTGTGATAGTATTGTGCTGATATCGTTAATCGATCTACAGTAAATATTATTTTTAACTTACCACGTGTACCAAAATGTCATTCGGTAATTAAATGAAATATTGTGTCACCTGACACTGAATACGGCACAACGTAATTTTGTACAGCACACCGTAATTTGTAGTAGGGTATGACAATTCCGTATACGCTCACCCTGTTTGTCTGTTGTTCTCTTTTCCTTCCTTGCTTGTTCGCGGTTATTTTTACTACCGCGGTGCACTCTTCTTCGTACCTCTCATCGTCGTATGCGTTACCATTCAACCGTCATCATCGTTTTCATCTTCATTCGTCGTTGACAGTCGTCACCACTTCCTGATGTACGCACCATCATCATCATTTGATCACGCAACTCCATCATCATTGATCACGCACCACCATCATCACTAATCCGCATCACCACCATCACTAATCCGCACCACCACCATCATTCTAATCACGCACCATCACCTTCACTAATCACGCACCATCACCGTCACTATCACACATCATCGTCCTAATACGCACTATCATCGTCATCTAACCCGTACCATCATTGTCACTAATACGCACCACCATCATGATTAGTCCACACCACCATTATCACTAATACGCACCATCTCGTCATCTAATTCGTACCGTCATCATCTCTAATACGCACCATCCTCGTCATCTAATCCGTACCACCATCATCATGCGAATCACGCACCTTCATCATCATCGCGTCGCACGAACGGAAGTGTTCGATGTTACTAACATTGACATTGGTACTGGTCGCCATTTTAGTTGCCTACTTTTTTTGGTCCTATACACCGATGTCATTTCTTTGTTTTTCGACAACTAAAGTAGATATTGAAGTGTATGACACGGTACTTACAGTCCGCGTAAAATTGTTACCTTCTATTTGCTTGATCCTCTACACGAAGCCTCATATCTGACTTCCGATAATAATAGGTGTCTTCACTGCACTAGTTGCAAAGTATAATTCAGTTTCCAACTTTGGTTGCCTACTTTATTTGGTCCTCTGCACCGAGACCACTTATTTGATTTCCGGTAACTAAAGTGGATATTGAATTAGATGACACGATTGTCTGCGTAAAAACGTTGCCTACATTTTGTTCGGTCCTCCGTACCGAAGCCTCGTCTCTGATTTCCGATAACGAGAGGCGTCTACACCGCGGTAGTTTTAAAGTATAATTCAGTTGCCAACTTTTTGTCAGGTCCTCTTGGTCGAAACCGCATTTTTGAATTCCGAAAACAAAAAGTGGATGCTGTGGTTGATGTGAAGGGAGAAGAGAGATAACCAAAAAAATCAGGATGGAACTGTGGTATATCCGAAAACTCAAAACTCATCTCATTTTGAAAAGATATTAAAATATTTTTACATTTGTCGATTGGATTCCAATAAGTACTGTACAAACTTACAACTTGACATGTGTGCTATATTTTCAAGCACTGATTGGCCAATTGACAGTATTCTGTAGGCAACATTCATACTGTAAATCATGAAAACATTGAATGCAAAAATCGTTACATTTACTGTCATCATGACAATGAATGTTAACACGACTGTTTCGTAATGATCGATTCAGTCTTTTTTATATTTTCCCCCTGGTTCATTTCTTCTTAATTTGCAAATGAGTATGACATTCGTCGAAGAACAGATTATTTGATGTTTTACCTCCTCTTTCTTTTCGTATTTGATAATCAAATACTTTACAAAAATACAACTTGTACATGTGTACCATATTCTAAAGCACTGATTGGTCAATCTAAAGTAGTCTATATGCAAGATTCATACTGCATTCCATGAAAAAAATGATTTTGAGAATTCGGATTTTTAGCGTAAAATGTTTGTAAAGTGAAACATTAGTTCGGTGACCTTGAATATAATTAAAAAATATAATATTAAAAATTCAGTAAACACCCCTAAATTGATTTTCACACCCTAAACATTAACAAAATGTGGTGAACAGAACTGTGAATATGAAGGCAATCGGTTTTGATTGCTTCAACACGTTTTTTTGTTTTAATAATGTTTGTTGAAGCTAAATGGACGTGTAACGTGTCATCTGTGGTCATTGTGCATTGTAGTGCCACGCTATGATATGTAAAGTCTCACAAAAGTCTGAGAGAAAAAGAGAAGTGATAAGAGAAAAAATAGGATAATGATAAAAAAAATAATATAATAACAAAAAGTAAGGGAGAATAAAAATGATAAAAAACGTTATGTTGGGATATATAATGTTTGCGTTATGGTTGCTAACAATTGTTTCTTGCAATTTTTATGGAATGTGTGTATATTAACTAGGGCATTTTCATGGTGCTCATTGTGGTATTTGTGTGTGTCATTTGGACGTAAGAGATTGACTTGGGATAGGATTGTTTTACATATTATTGTTTGTTAATATATTGGTTCATTGGTAATTTGAGTTCGGTATAGGGGGACGTAGAATTATATATCATTGTCGAAGCATAAAAAATACTGCCAAGAGTGATAGGAATATATTGATCTTGTAAAGTCTCACGATCTTTCTTGCTTTGATATATTGTATTTGCTGTTGTAATCTGTTTTATACTCATTCTGCTTTTGATGCATGTTGAGATGCTGGAAATGTAGGATGAATGATTTCTTGCATAATGAAGGCATGTCTGGTCGGTAGTAATGATTTGGTGAGTAGGTCAGAAAAATTATTGGTTGTGGGTATGTGATGCATTAGCATGTTTTTGTTTGTAACATGATGGTGGAGATGATCAATTTTTATGTCTATATGTCTTGCTTTTTGTTTCCCCTGAATGTGTAGCTATTGCGATAAAACTTTCATTATCTATATAAAATGGGGTTGGTTCGTGAATGCTGCTGCTGTTGATTTCAGCTAATATTCTTTTGATCCATAGTGTATCTTTCAATGATTGCGATGCGGATATGTATTCCGCTTCGCAAGTACTGAGTGCTATATTTTGCTTCTTTTTTGATGTCCAATGAATGGGTCCGCCGTAGGATTTATGAATAGCTGCTG
>JAULBU010076305.1:0-10037 GCA_032358235.1 Odonthalia washingtoniensis | reverse complement strand
GTGAGGTACGTGATGATGGCGACATTAATGTGGTGGTGACAAAATATGGAGAGTAATGTAGGATTTCCACATTCCCATAAACAAAGATTGACGGGCTTAGTCCCCAAAAATTTTGAATAATGATTTATCTATAAATGTTTCTGCATTGACCTTGAGAAAATTAATTTCGATTTATCAGGCAAAATAACACGATCTCGAAATATCAACCCGTGGTCAATAATGAAATTGAAGTTAAAACATCTGCAGTAATGTAAATATTTGTATCATTCTGCTTGCATGTCAATAATGTATGGCTCAAGAGGTTTAAAGTGGTATAATTATCTCAATTTTTATTTTTTTGCCATTTGATACTTTTAAAATGAATACGCACACAAAAGATGATTTTTCACCCATATAAATTTATAAAAACCACCATTTTGCACCAGTAGAATTATCTGTTAGCCAATGATATTCCACACGACATTGTTTCTGTTTTTGTCTAGGGTCTGTACAATTTCCATCACACTCCCAGTCAAAAGATGTTGCACATTTCGGATTTGAACAATATGTCAATCTTTTAAACGTAGACAGTTCGATTACTAATATTTGTAATGCCAGTTGGATATATACTTTGCATGTTGCTCCACTTTGTGGAACGATGGAATCCCCCGTAGTCTATGGCAGACAGTTGAAAGGGGACGGGTTAGAATTTATCGTGATGACGATGTGGGAATACACAGATTATGTCAGTGTACAGATAACGGATTTTTGACTGTACAATAGAAGGATGAAGTTATTTCCGTGTAGAAGTTTCGTTGGTCGCGAAATGTAGCATGCGTGTATTTGGGACGGTCTGTGAATGTGGATCTAGAATACGGAATGGACGTGATGAAAAAAAAGTTTTTTGAAAGGAGAATCAGTCGCAGCGGGAAGTACTATTTCATGTGAAAGGGAAAGAGAAATCACAGTAATGTCAAGGGATGCAACCGATCGTCAAAGAGAGATGTCAGAAAGGAAAACAGGAAACATGGCCGAAAACGGAATTACCAAGCGGAAAGGGAGGAATTGTGCACAACAACTACTACTGATGAAAGCAGTACTTGAGCTGCATAAACAACAAAAAGAAATGCACAGCCAACAGAAACAACTTTTGAATGAAATAAACCGCAGAATGGTTTCCTCTGAAGAGGAAGAAGTATGCTCCGAACTGGATACAGGAATGTGGACAGTAACATACGGTAATATTATTCGCAAGACCGGTAATTTCATTTTGTCACAGGATGTATGTACCGACTGGACTTTTACTCTGATGTTTAATGTAACGAAGGAACTGTACAACAAAATAAAAATTGACTTGATTGCATAAAAACCAGGGGTCTGGGACTCAATTTCACCATCATCTGAAATATTTATCGATGGCGACGGAGATAAGAATTTTAATAGTGTTATCAGCTTTGAGATCGGGAAAGTATGACGCCGTCCAGAATGAAAATATGTCGTTGAAACATCAAAAGTTCAATGTTTGGTACAACAGTTCTGTGATTTCGTATGTAACCGGTATGGAAGAATGTTTCTGAACAGAACACCGAACAGTCAGGAGCTCATCGAAATTGAGAAAAAATTTAGCAAGAACCGGTTTCCGGGGTGTGCTGGTTTCCTGGAGAGTGTAATACTACGCAGTGGAAACTCCATACAGAACGGGTGGAATGAGAAGGCTGATGTTCATCAAAGAAACAATGACGGTATGGAACTGGATGTTTGGATAGACATGGATAAATATTGCTGGTCGTAGTCACAAATTGAAAGCACAACGAGCGGAAACGATAATGCGTTGAGCTGTTCTCCCGTTCTGAAAGATGTATTCCGTTCCGATATAAATTTAATACATGACGACGGGTATGGAATGAACCCTTCAAAGGTGAAACGACACTTATTATATTTCTATGTGGAGGGGGACTATCCGAAATGGCAAATTTTTATTGAGTCATGTGGAAAATATAATAATGTACGAGATCTGTGTTATGAGGAAGCGCTTTAATCCATACGGAATAACGTTGGAAAGTATTTTACTTGTCTGAAAATGAGATTCAGAATACTGGAAAGGTGTTACGCTACATCAGAACACGTGAATGGATGTAGCATACAAGACGCTGTCGTGATAATTCATAACGTTATCGTTCGAATTGAACAGATGAAAGCGGTTAAGGGCGATTTGGATGGCGATAACATTGTTGATTTGGTATTTAATGATGAGAAAAAACGATGCATCCAAAAAAAAAGAAACCGAATGGACAAAATTTGACCAGGAGATGGAAAACATTAGAAATGACGACAGACGTAAGATGGAAGTTGAATTTGGAAAAAACGTTCTAATGGATGCGTCCGAGCGGGTTCTGCTTCAGAGTGATTTGAGAGATCATATATACGAAATTTATCGTGACAGTGGAATTGTTAACGTTATGGTGTAAGGTAAATACAGATAACAGTTGCAGGAAAGGGCCGACGTAATTTATTTGTTTTGTACTATTTAAAAATTGAGTATTAATAATCAAGTAGTATTTGTGACACAATTCTCATATTGCCGTGAGAAGGTAATATAAATTTGTGATAATGTAGGGAAAAAGCTGTAAAATGGAATAGTATTACAAATTTTAATGTGTTTGGATTAAAAAAAGTTTTTGAAAAAAGTATTTGACGTTTCTAACTTTTGTTTTTTAATTAAAATCAGGTTTCATTGCTACCGATACGTCTCTTGTGCCACTTTCTCCATCGTGCACATAATATCCTACACAACATAGCACAAGAAAGACCTGTTTTTCAACCCAACCGATAAGGATATTAAACGCAACCATGGCCAGTCACGAGAACATCAGAGTAACGGAGAGCGGTACATTATTGAGGCGTGTTGATGGAGATGATGAGCAAGTTCTTGATTTTGATGAAATTGAAAACAGCGCGAAACGGCACAAACCGATCGGTGAGAGATCCATGCTTCGTGTAGAGGGTGGGATTGATAATGAAATTAAAACACTGAAAATGACAACCGGTAAGCTGATTTGTAATAATTATCACGTAAATGTATTTTTAACTATGAACATTCTCTGACAACTCGTTACTTTACCTCCTTCCTTGACGTGCAAACCGTAAACGGTTTGCAGAGGTCTCAACTATGACGAATAACGTAAATGATAGGAGAAACAGGGATATGGAGAGTAGATTTGATATTTCAAGCTCGTCAAGACATCCACAGCTGGCGGAAAGGATAGCAAAAGTTCCAATACTAAGATCCGTGCAGACGGAAAATTCTAGGAGAAGTTCAAGGAACGTGACAGAAGAGGCAATTATCAACACAGTATTGGGACCAACGGAAGAAGCTCCAATGGTAAGCAGGAGACCGCCGAAAATTGTTACGATGAATAATCCGTATCGGATGAATTATTTTTCAAAGGCAGAGTTTATGCATTTCAATGTTCGCAATGAGCACAGCTTAAAACGAACTGGCAAGGGTCGGCGTGCAAGACCACCTATAAAAATATACGAATATATACAGCGCTGTCAAAACGAATGTATATATAATGGACTGTTGTATGAACAGATGGGTGGTGATCCTGATGGAATGAACCTAGATAGAAGAGGTTTGGATTCAAGAAATAAATCGTGGTCGAAAAGATGAGCAAATACTGGTATAGAAGCAGTAAATTTCATCCCAGTGCAGCCACGTGATCAGATTTGGATCTGATGTCCAGAAGAGGTGCAGTACCAAGACCGTGCGGTAAAACTGATACGTAAAATGTATCACATGACGGACATGTGGGAGCGGTTTGAATATACTCCAAGCATTTTACCGAGACAAATTAGTGGTACAAGCACTGAAAACCTGCGCCGTTTTGGTCTGCTCCCCGCAAAGATTACTAAAAATAGTACTGAATCTACTAGTAATGGGTGTGGTAATGGTCCAGGTGAGAACAACCCACCTCCAGCTGTGGAATAATGTTGAAGGTAGTAACTACTTATTACAATACAAAAATATGTCCTTGAGGTTGTCCGACGGATGTGAATGAGGGGTGAATATTGCTTCCTTTATAATTACATGTATCCCGTTTGTTATGTTCTGGTCTTCACAATATACACCACGAATAGCCATACAAGTACATGCCTCATACTTTTTTAAGATATGTTTCCTGAACTCTTCGTTTTTTTTCGATTACCATTTTTTCGGTTACTACTGTATATAGAAATTTTATTCAATTTTTCAAAAAACCATTGGTCAATATGGTCAACTATTCAGCAAAAGATACACGACACAGGCTATTACAGTATCCAGTTTACATTTCGGTCTTTCATGTAAAGTAAATACTCACTTCATCGAACATACTTTGAACAATTAAATGTACGCATTACACATCTACACAATCCATCACATGCACATAACGATCAATCATGGAACGAAGCAGTGTGGAACTCATAAACTCTTTTATAAAGAAACGGAAACGACCTACGGATGAGTTAAACGATTGTTCTGTTATGTGCACAACAGCAACAACGTACATTGCTTGTGCTTTTACGAATCTTCTCCGATATCGGTGTATGTGACGACGAATAGGTTGGTTCAACAGAACCGAAAAACACTGTGAAAGGGTATGGGCTCAAAGAATTTTCTCCGTTTGACATCGACCTGGATCAAGGCATACATGGATAGAAATCCTATTTTTCCCGACTACATATCTCAAAGACGTTTTTCAATATCGAGAGTATTGTATTACCGGATACGGGCCGATCTCTTACAAAATAGACGTCCTTTTTGGGAGCAACGTGCGAACGGGATTGGTTACAAATGTATACCAACGGATCTAAAGTTGTTGAGCTCTCTACGAATTATGAGTACTAGTACTGCAACAGAAAGCTTGGACGATGCAGTCTACATACATGAGGAATACATATGGATGTATTTCAGGCAATTCTGTGTTGATGTTATGGAATTTTATGGTGCACGTTTCTTAAACAGATTCCTGACCCGGGACGAGCTGGTTAAAATAGATGAACAGTATTCCAATCTCGGTTTTCCAGGTTGTATAGGTGCTGTGGATTGCATGCATTACTCTTAGAAGAACTGCCCTGATACCATTAAGGGACAGTACCAAAACAGCCGCGTTTCAAAAATGGAGACCATTCAATGTGAGGGATGGTGTGATCACGATATGTACTGCTAGTCCTGGTTTGCCGGTCGGCCTGGAACAAACAACGATTTACACGTATTGACACAATCTCCATTGTTCAACAGTATTAAATCAGAAGATTTTTCCGTAGTCGTTACGGAAGGTTATGAAGTATGTTTTGGAGGAGATCTACATCACCTCTTTTATTTTATGGGTGATGAAATCTACCTCCATTGGTCAAAATTTGCATTACAACTGTCCCGTTCGGAGATTCCAAATGAGAGAAAGTACTCCTTTCGGCAGGAGTCAGTTAGGAAGGATGTTGAACTTTTGTTCGGTATCATTCAGTCAAGATTTGAGATTATACGTAGAAAAAACGGACTGTGGGATTTGGTTGAAACAATAAGAATCTCAAACACATACGTGACCTTCCATAACATGATGACACGCTTGAAACAATCAGATAATCCATTATTGGAGAATGTAACTGCAACAGCCGTTAACGGAATTATGGAAAAAGAGATAGAACGCATGGTGCAGTCTGCAGAGGAGAAAAGAATTAATATATTATGTAACCGGAACGAAACATGCGCGAACATTGAAGAAGAAGCCGATAGGTATTTGTTGCGCGAGATGCAGTATACGAACAGTTCTCAACGCTTCCGTCTGAAAAACGATCTTGTTGCTTATAATACTGCCGTAAATGGATGGGACAATTAACATCATAAAGTTTATACCTTTTGTTTTCATAATAAATAGCTTGTCTACTTTGTTTTAGTTTTACAGATCATGACTGTAGAGGTAACGAACGTATAACATAATGAATTTGGTCAGAATTGTGCCTAGTGAACAATGGATCAATTTCATTTATGAAAAACAAGTACAATAGTATGTATAACATGTTGTACTCAACGCTTAGTCAATTAAAAAGTTTAAAAAAGTTTCTCGTCATCTGAACTAGAACCGTCGTTCATTTATGTCATATTGTTGATAACGCTTTTATAGGCATCAGATCCTTTTAGTAATATCTGAAGACTAAGAAATAACCGTTCACCTCTCCCTGCACGTTTCTGTTAATCATTTACGTCCCACACAATTTTGTTTGTTTCTTCCATCACGTTTCTTATTTTATCCATTGACTTCAGTTGTTTACTTTCAACGCTACTTTTATCATCACTTTTCTTAATTGATTTTATACCGCTCGGTCTTCCATGAGATGATAAAGTACGGGTCCTTATTGAACTATTACCAACGTTCCTATAATTACGCCCCATGTCTCTCAACAAATCAACTGGATTGGATGTTTCTCCACTTCCAATTATTTCTGTTTGTACATTCATTTCGTCTCTCATCAGACTGGTAATTTCTTGCATTCTTGCACCATTCCGGTCAGTTCTCATCTCCTGCATTCCACCAATACTGCTTCAAACGTAACTATTACTTAAAGGCGACTACAGCTCTACATCAAGTGACTCCACTGCACTTTCAGTTACGGTGTTCCTTTCTTCCGTAACAAAGTCGTATGTGTCTAACTTATCTATTACAAAACTACCACTCTCATCAACACCTCCATATTTCGGGACAGTTGAGAGGTATTAGGCTGCTTCAATATATTTGAATGTAATACCGATTCCCGGATTTTGTTTCTTTTCACGCCTACGCCAGCTTTGTCGAATCAGGCCAGTAGCCGTTGGGTCTGGGTGAGTCTGTTTGATAATGCAAGAGGAAAACGGACTGCGAGGTGAGAGTAAGAGGTAGTTCTATAGAAAAATATTTGCAGTCCCTGGAATTGCGGGTCGACCTTGATCATGTTACGCTGAGGTGCTTCTGCTGATGTTACAGGCCAAAGGGTATACTAGTATCCTTCCTCGGATCTGTATTCGCAGCCGGTCGATTGGGCACACGAGTCGCGCGTGCTAATCGATTTTCTCCTACCGTAGGTATTGACCTACCCAGTGCGCGTTGTGGATCAGGTTTCCCTTTCCTGTTATTGACGATTAAGTGCAATGATATAGTTGAGTTGATTCTTCCGTTTGGTAATTAAATGTCTGTGTATTTTATTAATGGATATTTTGTATTTTTGAGATAGGTATTTTATACTCTTATTGTGAGTCTGATGTTGATGAAGTAACACGTGTAAGAAGTGGATTTTGTCAAAGCTATTCTTTCGAATTAAAGTACAGATCTACGAATTTAAGCCGATGCCTGATGGCTTATGCAATTATGCAATTATCCGGTGTATGTGACGCGACTTGTTACAGTGCCGATTGGTTTTCACCGTGGCAGATTGTGTCACCCTTACAGTACCATTGCTTTCACATGTGGAATGATTTTTCACTTCTACAGTGCCGTAGTTTCCACGTGGCATGAGTCTCCTCCTGTTTCAAGTGCTGGGTACAGTATTCTGTGTTTTGTCTTATAATCGTCGTTAGCGCCACCCTTTCTTCCTGTGCTGATTTCTCTGGCTCCTTATCCGGTCTGGTATGGCGTCTATTTTGACGCATCGTTTTGCTTCTGTTTCACTCATCTCTTCGTCAGCTTCAGTCATCCTTTTCAAGATTACTTATTATCTTTTTCCCCTTTTCATGAGTTGCCACTGTCGTTGGCTTTTAGCGTCATCTTCGTGATGCTATCTGCATTTCCGCATCCTACGTTTGTGCTGCTTCATCATTAGTTTCTCATCGTCCGTCGTGTCGACATCATCGTACTACTATCATATTATCGTATCATATTGTTTATTATATATCATATTATCATGTTGTTATTATCTCATCATATCTCATTATCGTATTGTTATTATCTCATCTTTGACATATCATCATATTTCCTTTACGTTACCTTTACCGTATCATCATATCACCATTATCATCATATCACCTTTACCATTATCATCATATTTTCATCTTTACTTTATGTTATCATTATCATTACCGTATCATCCTTTCACCTATGTATATCTTTCTGTTATCATCACCTCTACCAAACCGTCGTATCATTGAATTGCTCCACGTTCATGCGAATTGTGTTGATGTGTCTCAATTCGACTCGACGAATTGACAGGCTTTGATAAATTGCATGTATCAATTTATATAAATAGTCTTGTTGCGCATTTCCCATTCGGTTAATAGATAACACGTGCCTGTAACTGGCATTCCACAGCTGACAATCTTTTGTTATGACAGGCCATTTGCTCTTCATCGAATCATTTGTGCGGTTCAGTCCAAATTGCTCTCTGCAACATTTCTCAATTCCAATCTACAGATTGCCTCCAGTTTTGACAAGCTTCGTCGATTGTATCACCCACGCCTAACAAAGTTCTAAAGCTTCGGCGCTACCCCATTGTGCCCCTCTTCTCATCAATGGCCATGGATTCCTTCTGACTCTTTAAACCGCGTGGACGTCCCAGGTTATTCTTGCGTTTTCGATGATGAACTCCATAGTCATTCTGTAACGTGTCGTCTATTCGTTCCGCGGCTTGAGAAGTATATTGAACTTCGTGTATGGGCAAAATAGAATCATTAACATCGAAAGATTCGTCATTTTCAAAATTTAACTCCCGTCGTTCTACCTCACCACTTGACTGATCCGTACCAAATTCATTTTCCATTTCCACACTTGTTCCATTCCACAAGCGGACGTCATTACATATCTCAAACAGATTACCGTCAACATTATTATTTCCAACACTGCGACTACTGCAAGGTGTACAAACATTCCTTCCACCGTCCACGGTGGAACACTGTTTCCGATCCGGTGTTTCCTTGCTCCGTTCAATATCGTAATGACATTCATCTTCCACACCAACGGAACGATAAACAACATCTTCTTCGTTTTCTACCGCACCGTCGTTCATATCCCTTCAAAAACGTTTATTAAGTGGTGAGTTCAATAGACGATGCAGCCTGTCCATTGCGCTTTCACCATTCCTTTTACCAGCATGGTGTGACCTGTTAACGGTTTCTTCGCAGGAACTGGTTCTCGTATTTTCTAGCAGAGTCTGCACCACCTTCCCAGACTGCGTATGACTGACTACCACCACGTTTTTCCATGAAATCCCGTACGGACATAGTACTTTCCTGAATGCTTTTCTTACAATATGCACTGCCACCCCGATGTTTTGAGAACCCAACTACCCGATCGGTTTCTTCACGTTTTTGTTGACTTCCTTGCATACATGCACTGCGATGTTCCTCTTCATACGATTCTGCACCCTCCATTTTCAATCCCTCTTTTGCAATGATGTTGACACAGTTTTGAATGTAAACGCGTAGATAGTCCTATGTGCAGTGCAAAAAAAGAAACAGCGATGGAAATGACGTAAAGATACGGCCTGGGGGTGAAACTGACGTTGATTCCGTCACGGAAAAAGTTGCCACATCCATCACAAAAAGTTAACGCTTCTCGTCTCTGGGTTACATACCTATTCCGCTCCTCCTACATTTGTACAGTCTGTATCTGTTTATTTGGAGATTCCTTTTCACCAGGGTAGTTTACAGCTTTACTGTACTTCACTGTACATGTTGTTTACTTTTTTCATCTCTTCCCTGTCCTATTTTGACAACACAACGAAAATCATAGTTTTTGATTGCAGAACGGAATTATTTCATTGGTCAGAAAATTTAACAGTGTTTTTCATGTATTTTTTCCAATACGTACAGATCATGACGTTGAGTTTGCTGTTGAGTTTTGGGAAAACTCAACATCAAACTCAACAGATTTCTGTACCCGTTCCATTAAAAACATCTGTTAAAAAGTACTTTATTCACCAGTACCAGCTAACGTGGTTCTTTCCCAATTCCTTACGGGGATCGCCGCGAAACAATTCCGATGAACAAGAAACGAAGCTCACTCCGGAGGTGTTACTTGCTGGCCAGAAGCCATCCAATCGTTTTGGAAGACTTA
>JAULBU010076294.1:0-10038 GCA_032358235.1 Odonthalia washingtoniensis | reverse complement strand
CCTGAAGACATTTCTTCGAGCACGACACGACTTCCAACCCTGAGAATAAAATACGAGACCAGAGAATGGTGTTCTACGTAAGGCATTTATACAACTGAAGGTGACGTAAGTACCAAATACTGTCTTAAATGAGCCTTATCGACAGTTTGTTGCTGCAATGAAAGAGGACTCACTGGTTCGTATGAATACGAAACGCATAATTTACGTTCAACACATTGAAAACTACAGAAACAACTACGACGCACCGCTAATGGAAAATGATGGTAAAGCAATCTGTATATCCAAAAAGAGGACGGAAAGCCGAAATTGAAAGATGGCCTATCTGAGCTAGATTGATTGCTTTGGAAAGACAAGAACACACTACTCCGGATACTCAAGTATACTGGTAGCGACTCATCCATTTTGATGAAATGGTAAAGAAGGACACAATAAATTCGGAAGGTGGTGCGGCAGAGATTCGTGATCATGGTCGTGCTACTAGAGAAGCAAATAATGACCGTGCAGAGCGTCAGAAAGAAACTTATGTTCGTCGAAGGGAGTCAGTGAAACGATGCAAGTTGGAAAAAGAGCGTCAGGTTAATGAAAGAGAGGACTTCAAATCAAAGGGGATTCTTGTGAACTTACAACTCCAACAGCAGAATACACTATCTTTTCACTCATTTGCGAGTGCATTCTGCATCGCAAATAATCAACCTCCTCCCCCGACCCCTGCACTTCCAACTCTACCAGATTTATCTACCATTATTGTAGAGAGAGAAGAGAATGACGAAGAGATTATTTCTACAAGCACGACTACAAAAACTTTTACTGAGGAAGAGAATAATGAAAATATTATCAATGACGGCGCTATTGTTGAATCATAAATTGACATAAGTTTTTATTAAGTTTTTTCTTACGTTTCATCATCATATAATTGCAGCCTTTCCAACATGAATTCCATTGGAACTAAAGGAATGCAGTTTCGGTGTATTCTAAATTTCACCAAATGTACGGCAACGGTATAGACGGTTGGAAAGATGGTGTCTTCAAACGGCCATCTGCCTAAAAAGGCTAAACCTGTTGCTTACCAGACCTACAGATCATTCGTTTCTGATTCGCTGTTGTCTGATTTCCTTGTTCCAATGCCCTCGGAACCGAAAGTGTGGAGCTTGGAATTTTTAAATGGAGTTATGATTTTTGCACCATCCCTTTGGAACCCCATGTCAGCAATTGCATATTAATTTTCGGAAAAGTAAGAAGATGGGTGACGAAAAGGTGCACATTCACTGTACATAGAACTATCATGAGTAGATCCAACCAATGTTAAATCTATACGGATTATGAGACGAAATACGTCGGTCCATAATAAAATTGCAAATCAATTTTCGTGATGATGACCATCAAAGCGCTATTCCTGACGATATGCCTCAATGGGACGAAATGTTTTACTTTTCTTCCCGTCTACAAACGTCACACTTCCCGGAAATCCATAAACCAATTCTTTCACTTCCTTTCGTTCCTTTTCATCCGGCCATCTGATGCAAGAATCACCGTTTCGAGTCAACTTATCAAGCAATTCGCTACTAACATGGCGCATATATTTTGATACTTTTTCGACACTACGACCAAATATATGTGCTATGTTCATGACTCCAACTCCACTCTCGTCCCCAGCCCTCAGAAAATCCATAAAAATAAATATCATAACGTCGTCAGTTACTGCGCGTTTACGACTAAATTTAAATTCAAGTCCCAAATTAGTACAGTTATTACGAGGATCCATTGGTCGGCCGATTTCTTTACAACAAAGTTGAAATAATTCTTCAAATTCTTCCGGTGAACAACCAACGGTATTGTTGAACATCAATGAATTATCGTGTTGTCTGATTGAACTATACTCCTCAGACGCTTTTCCCTTTGTCCGTTCGTATGCAGCCTTCTCGCACTTTGCATTACCTTTCCCATAATTCTCCACCTCCGCGTCGTTCTTGCCCGCCGCAGTCGTCTCCTCTATTGAATCACTATTCATGAGGAGACTCACAAAATCGGCGCTTTCCCGTTGTAGCTGTTAGTGGGCCGCCATTATGGCTGCTGCGCTTGTGTTGTTGTCCATGATTACGTTCTGGAAATTAGATAGCCCGACGATGTGCAGGTGCAAGTGGACTTGCACCTGCCTCTCCGCTGAACTATAAAAATAAATCTGTTTTACTGTCGGAACAATGCAAATGACGCAGCAATGTCCATCCTGAAAATCCTGAAAACTCTTTTTCAGGGATTTTTTTTTTCAGGAGAGCTTTCCCGAAAATTTTCAGATAATATTAATTAAAAAGGCCTATTAAAGCGTTCCTTGATGGAAAGAATCTACGACACAGATTCTTTCCCATCCTCGAACATTCATGGACACAGCACAGTTTATCATCCTTTAATGTGTAAACGTGTGCACGTGGGTTAACTAGGACTGTATAGCAATACACTGCGGTACGTAAACGTGTGATACAGTATTTACCCCCCGGCGGTACCCCCGGTATCCTCCGATATGGAACTCACCACTCCCTTCTTCATCAACAATAATGATAATAATAATAATAATAATATTATTATTATTATTATTATTATTATTATTATTATTATTATGTTGTCCATTCTTTTCTACTATTCACCGATGATGCTGCGAAGCACCATTGTTGCATGAACCGAAAAACTACGACGGCGGCGGAGCGGCGCCTGATGAAATAAAGAGATAGGAGGGACACCGTTTTCTACGTTCGGCGGTGACATCAGATGTCTCAACAATCAACCAACGGTTCGAATTAAATACAGTGTTTGTGGTATTGCCAAGTCATTTGAAGAGAGGGGTCGTGTCCCGATACATTGCAATTTTTACAATATTGCAATTATGAACGTTGTGTGTTTTACTGTGGTTGAGCGGAGATTTAGGACGGCCAAAAATGTTGACAGTGAAAATAATATAATATATATTAATATTATTAAAACAAAATATAGAACGTGTATGATGCACCGTCGACATACACCACTGATTTTCGAATCTTTATAAACATTACAGAAGAGATTTGCGAACCACCGCCACCACCCTCACTCACCTGCAGTGCCCGGCCCCGGGCAGCATGCCTACCAGTTTACAGCTCTCATCTCAACGAAAAATTCAATCTCACTCGAGACTCCCAATAATTTAATTTCGTTCCGTATAGTTTTAGTTTATTTCACGAACGTACGTGAGAACTGGAAGGTGTACGTTGTAAACGGTGGTGTGTGTGAAATGAAGATTTGTTTACAGATCCGTTCCGTTTCGTTTCGTTATGTTTCGACACAACACACAACCCGTTCATCAATAATATTAAGGAAATACTGCCTCATTGCTTCATTATTTTTTGAATAATTCTTTTGTGATGAGTAGGCGGAAAAGAAAATGAACAGGGGTCCCGCCAGTCATCAACAAAAAAAAAAAAACCGTTCCACCGACATCCGTTTCATATCATATCATGCTCCCTTACTTCCACATTAAAAGTACACCGCCGTCATAAACGTCAAACAAGTGTTCGCGAATGCGCAATCTATTTATAGCGCTCGACTTCATTCGACCATCCGTGTTGAGAAGAGACCTATTTTATGATGACATCCCAAAGGGAAACATTGTGTAAAAATTGCTATTGGTTCGCTCTCTCACGTTTACAATATTGGCAACGTCTCAGCACAAAACGTTTCCGAGAGGTGTACAGTATTCTCACTATTTGTCAACACCCTCAACACTTAAAATTGCAAATATTCCCACTGTTTACACGACACCCACTCAAATTTCTGTAAACACTCTTGTTTTCTCAGTCCACATTCTTTTACTTCACTATAAAACCCATCCCTGTGTACCGGTTCCCTCCCACATCTTCCTCCCTCTCTTTATATCCTCCGTTCTTTTGCTCAACACTCTTTCAACACTTATAAATTCTTCCTTCGCATAAACAAATTAAAACAACTAAAATGTCCGAATCAACAAATTCATCCTTCACACACACCACTCAAATGGATTTCCCAACCACCCCTACACTCCATCCACGCAATGCTAAATCAAAGCATAGCCAGGAGAAATGGAAACCAAGAACAGACCGACTCAGCGGTATCATGAAGGAAGCTCGTCGAAAAGCAGAAGTTGAGCATGCACGCAGTGAAATTAAAAAGAGCAAACTGTCACATCCAGGTATGAGAAAGCCATCGAGAGCTGTGACGTCGCGTCAGAAGAGTAGTAAGAGGAGCGCAGAGATATGCAGAGCGAAGATGGGTATTTACATTACTATGGTTGACGAGAGTTTGAAAGAAGAAATTGCTCGACAGAAAGAATTGCAAAATTCAATCTGGTTCTTTGCGCAAGCTAACGCTGCTCTGGATTCGCAGGTGTCGAACATTGAAAAGATTGAAAGGACACGGCAACAACAAAGGCTGCAACAATACAGTCATTCTCCCTCATCGGAGGTGTCTTCAGGACAAGCATCTTCGTCCACTGTCGCCATGGGCTATGATAATCATGAGAGCACATGTATATTCTCATCAGATAATCTCTATCCAACCGCGTGCATGAAGACACCAGTAATTGAAGACGATGCAATTGTCGATTATGATCAATTCATGGACCAGCTTGGGCAAGACTCTCCACAATCACAAATAGGTGATTCACATTTCATGTTTGCATCGGATCTGGAACTGGAACCGTTCACATTGAGTTGATGCGAAAATAATAGGCATACTTTTAGAAATGCACTTTGTACATATTAATATATCCTTGTCGAACAAATTAAATTATATTATTATTATTGTCAATAAATTTTTTAGAAAAAAAACCCCCCATTAACCCAGAACAGGCTGTCGCGAAACACAAAAATATTCTCACTGCGCTTCATCCTATACACCAGAAACACTGTTGTTCATGTGAACTAGTTTGCTTTACTACAGCCTGTCAGCAAAAGTAGCAACATTTCATTGGTTTTAGCACACAATGCAGTAAGTGACGACGACAGAGAATGTGAGGAATGGCTAAACTTAAGACCACTACCCGTGTATTGGATTACCATTAATTTTTTGCCTAGTCACCCAATGTTTCTACCGAAAAGGTAGAATTGAAATCTCAACCAGCCATTGCCCCGTCATCATTTGTTTACCTGTTTACGTACGTTCATGTTGACATTATCATCTTCTGCACGTGTATCCAAATTTATCTTCTACAAGTGTACACAATAATGTATTTTAAGACTTTCAATTTAACACACAACCCGGAGTATGGATTCAATCTGGTGTTTTTGGACCATGGGCGATGGCACAGCCGATTTGAAAACTGAAAACTGCAAGTGAAAGAGGAGACACAATCATGGGGTTCAGGCGAACAGTTAGTGGATTCTAGTTTTTTCTTCGCCGTGACCGTGGCACGAGGTTTCCCAAAATGGGAAACCCGATAGGAAAATGACTATTTGAAATATCTCTCGAAAAGTTGGGACGTAAAAATAACTTTCCACCCTTTCTCCAATTATTGAGAAAGGTGAAAAGTTTTAAACTCGAGCCAACGAAAATGTGCCACGTCTACTACAGTAAGGAACACTAATAGAAAAACTCTTTCTATATATTTAATATTTAGCTTCAGCTGCATTAAAATATTTAGCTTTAACTTTTTCTAGTTCCCGCTTGCCACCAGTATAACTGTTTTGTCATGACCATTATCCGTTTTGTAGGAAACCGATTATGATATGAAATGATGTACATTTACTTAATGTGAGACTTTCTCGCATACACTACCTACACGTACAACAATCACGGCTATGTTACACGTTGCAGATTCATTCCTTTTAACACTCAAATAAATATTTAAGTGTCTGATGAGAGCAGCAAGAACAATTGAACAGCTCTGTCATAAAGCTTGTCATTTCACAGGCTATGGGCCTATACCAACTCCACTGATCGCATATCAATACAACAACTTCATGATTATATCACCAAATATAAGCCAATTCTCAATTCCAACAATACAAGAAAATCAAATATTACACGATAACCAAATATTACACAGAAAAAATCATTAAATCAAATAGAAACCGACTTCATAGTAAAATAACTACTTTATCATTCACCAATATCAAAACTTCTACTATATACATACTATACTCATTTCTCTAAAGCAATTAAAACAAAATAATATCATCAAAAAGAAATATATAAATTCTCAAATTCATAGTAATATAATTATATACACATATTACAATATAATTGCACAACTTAATTTTATAACAACTTAATTATTTAAATTATTACAACAATCACATATTCAGAATGTCCACAAATAAATCCACCATGCCTCATCACTCCCCAATCATTACAAAGTGGATCCTGATAACAAGATTCCTTGGATCATGGCTATCTAGTGTGAGGCTGATACTCTGCAGATATCCGTCCATATCGAAGATATGAACTACACACCAGATCCCATCTACTATAGAACAGTATCTGCATTGACAAGTGTAATACTATCATCACTCCCCAAAGAACTAGTTTCAACAGTCCTTACCCCAGGCACTCCACGCAACCCATGCCTACTTATTCAAAGAGTACAAAATAAATTAGAAACGCATAGTGCAGCGAATTATGATACCCTAGAGTAATGAGTCACTCACACAATAATTTTGACTTTTGATTCATCATCCGAATATCTTTCTGCCCATCTCAAAATACGGGAACTCATGTTAGTTGCAAGATATGATAATATAGGTAATGAAAAACTTCTATTTGGATATATAGTACCATATTGGCTGCGCAACATCCCAAAATCAGTTCAGGAACTTCAAACAGTTATAGAATCATTAGAACTCAATTACACACCAATGCCCAACATATCAACATTTTTACAACAACGAACACACCCAACCAGATTCCCACATCAACCATACCACAGCACAGCCTATCAAAATCCCAGGAAAAGTAACATGTGCAATTTCCACATGAGAAAATATGGCCGTCATCTCCCACATACTGACGCTGAATTTCGAGACCCAGGTAATCCACTTGGTATTAATCATACCAAATCACACCAATTTACATCTCGATACAGTACTGAATATAAATTCATTAGTCTACGAAGACAAACTTATTTACCATACCAACCACGAAAACCAACAGAAAATGTGCGTGCTGCATTTCAAAACAATAAGAACCGTCCCATAGGTCAGAAATCAAATGCTGAAGATGCATCTATCATTTCATATCAGTCTGATAATGAACTTAAACCACCATATAAGTCTATATTAGACACTGCAGCTCATCTTACACACACTCCGAAACCTGGAACGAATATGCAAAAATAAACATCCACTCTATATTCCCTAACTGATACCAATTAGCCCACGCCAATCACAAATACTGGTTCATTTACAATAAAACAAACAAATGGGAATATCGCTACTCAAGAAATAACGACACCTAATATCAGCGATGTACTAATATCAATCCTCGCCATTTAAAAAAATAAAAAAATAATGATATTCACATATGACAAAGCATGTCTGTCACCATCACACATCCTATCCGCATTGACCTTCCAAAACCAATTGCAAAATGGAAAAAACAATGCATACTGCATAATATCACCGAAAACTATGAAACATATTATATCCTTAACAAAACAAAATCCATCACACACGAAAAATTCCTTAGCTTCCCTATATAACATACAGACCACTTGGATTGTCACGTCAAAAACCTACACATTCCGACAACCCCCATTAAAAAATAAGTAGAATATTGATTTCTTCCATGCCATTCTACATACTATCACCATCCAGTATTGATTTTGTGATGGCAATACACCTCTCTTTCAACCAGGCACTGTAGTGAAATGCACGTCCAGAAAGGAAGGAAGGAAAACGGCACTAAGGATGTTCAGAGTCCTCATTTTACGGTAGCTCGAGTGGGCAGTGCACTCCACCAAAGAAGGGGAGGTAGGATGATGCTGCGTAAGTAGGTAGCTGTCGTCCTGGATTTTGCAAGACGCCGGTGTGGTTGTGTGACGACGTGAGTAGGATGGATAGGGGATGCGCGCCGAAACGGTTGGTCGATGACCCAATATCTACTTCGTGAGGAGGGAGGCGGTTGGAGCGGTTACCCGTGATGATGCGGCTAACGGTCACCAGTTCTTGTAACGCTTGTAGAGCAGTGGAATTGACTAACGCTGGCGCAGCGTATGTTTTAACAAACCCGAAAGAGCTTGGTAGTCGTGACGGATGCAAGCTCTGGAGTAGATGAAGTCTGAAAAACGCTTGTCTTTATTAGAGTTGAAGAGAAGCACACGAAAAAAGCTCTCAAGTAGGCCCCACCTGCTGTCGAATGGCAGGGGAAGCGTACTGTACAAGGTAGCGGAGTGTGAACCACCAGTACAATGTAATGCGCAACAATGTCCTAAATACACTTGGCGATTGTGAAAAGCCACCCAAAAAATGTGGTTCTTCACAAAAGGAAAAATATGACAAAAGTCACTAAAACATTCACGTGTTCAAAAACGAATTGCACCACACGACCCACTTCAAGAGTCGAAAACTCTGTGAGAGTCATCAGTGAAACAATTAATTCCAGTTGATCCATTTTTCATCCCTTCTTCTGCCCATTCATATCTTGGCGTCCATTAGCGACCAGAATTATCCGTTGTATTTTCTTTACGTCGCGTCATGAGTGACAGTAAGAATTCTCCTCTGCCCGGAACACCAGGAACAACAGAGTCTCTCGAAAAGTTTTTAGCGAGTGTGCCTCCCGCGACCGAAGCGACTTTTCCTGCGACCGAGACACCTATATGGAGTGGAGCTAATAATCAACCGGTTTCAACAGTACTAACCAACACTGCGACAGACACAGGGATGCCCCCTGATTCCACCCGTGGAATGAAAAATCGTAATCCGTCTACGCCAGTTGTACAACCTATCACAGTCCAGGGCGTTGAGACGAACATCTCTCGAGAGGAGGAGAGGAGACAGACCAGCTTGGCTGTTGAGAACAAGTCGTACCCGGCACCAGTCACGTATGGTGATGCCGGTCCGTTTGATGATCCAGAACTTTACGGGGCGGCCCCGTGGTTAGATAAGGCGGCCGTCTTGGATGGGTCAATAATTCCGCGTTATGCATATAACGATTTTCGTGTATGATGATGCTGGGCAGTTTGATGATCCAACCCTCTTCAGGGCGGCCCCCTGGTTAGATAAGGGAGCCGTACTGGACGGGTAGATAATTACACGTTATGCATATAACGGTTTTCTTCCTGGGGGTATCCCGTTAACGGCGATGCAGACCGAATAGTGAAGGATACAATTTTGTTGCCATGACGACGACCTTCGGATCGGGAGCGACCGAACCATTTCTGGTGTTCGTATTGATTTTTCCATGGCGGCCCATGCCAGTCTGAGCCGTTTCTTGACGTTTACGTCACTTCCAGATAATATCCGTGCAGACCTCTATCGCACCCAAGGAGAAATAGAGTATGTAGAAAATGTTGATAAGGTTACAGCCAAGATGTTGGAAGACTGACGAGGACAACTCATGGTTTCAAATGAGGCTATGATAATCACCAAAACCCTCTGTTAAGGCTGAGTTTTGGTATTTTTGCAAGATCTCCGCATACTAGAAGGTCCAGGTTAGAGAAGAACGTCGATTTATGTTGACGTACTGTTCAGCGGTTCCCTACAAATGTGTGATGCATCATATTCTCCGCCCCAACATGCTTAACAACGGTTGGGTTAAGTTGACCAAGGGCTGGGGTCGCGTTGAGGTCCCCAGGGGGTGCCTTATTGAACCTCCTCCGTGCTTTTCCTATTTGGTCGGAGATGCAAAACGACCCCGATAGTGGGTGGTTGGTTATTGCTCACACCGAAATAGTGGCTAAGACTGCGACCTTCCTTATTCAGGAAGTGTATGATAATCTCCAGCTTTGGAACTTTTCTCCTCACACGATTGTATTCAGTCGGGAGCTTGACCTCGTACCTATTCTGAGCAATTAAGAGAATGTAGACGAGTACCTTGGTCTCTTAC
>JAULBU010076283.1:0-10039 GCA_032358235.1 Odonthalia washingtoniensis | reverse complement strand
GCAGTGATAACCACGCGTCCGCCGTTAGGAAGATGCCACTGTAATAGTTATGCACACACTTGTCTTCTTTCCAACGCGCGTATCTAAATCGGTGTTTACAAACCACCGGCGTGTCAAGCTTCTAGATGTTTTCTCTGCCATCACTGATCCATTCTACCAGGTACCCCAAACCTCCACTACAGGTGATGTACTACATATTTCATTGTTTTCTATTGTTTGAGATTTTGAATTCATAAGAAAGGTAGCAATAATTCTAGTATAAACGTCAATATATGTTTCAAAGTAAAGTTCATCAATAAATTCCGGTACTGAGAATATTCCACACGTATACGAGTATACGAACTAACCAGGCTGAATTGTTCCGACTTTGTTCATTTGAGGTCTCTTGCTTTTTTACCTTCCATGGAATTTTCCCTATGCACATCGTAAAAAATTAGGTGGCCGAATCATGTATTACTTTGAGATTATTATGTTTACTAGCTTTACAAGGTAACGCATGCAACTGGCCGAGAGGTGGCCAAATATGTGATGCCAAATATGTAACATATGTGGGCTTCCATATCCTTCGTTTCCACAGAGTAATGATTCGCTGGTCATTTTATTAGTTTCATTTTCACTGGTAGAGTATTTCTACATTTTTATTGTATTGAATGCTTATTGTCAGTTTGTAGTGTTTCCTGATCTATAAAGATTACCTCTCTTCTTGCTTCGTGAGAAATTATGTTACCTTCAATTTTGACGGTACATCGAGTTTCTATGAAATTTAGACTAAGGCAGGGTTTTCGGTGAGCTGGCCCACTGATAATAAGGTATAAGATTTGTACCATTTAGGGAACTAGTTTCACCTTACCTTACTGTGCATTATTTTATTTTGAGTTAATATCAATTATATCAGATCCGGCTGTACATACTGTCCCATAAGTTTCCACTCGATCTGAATGTAGCAATTGTCAGTTGTGTATATAGTGATACAACGACCCTGAATCAACTATGCACGGTTAATTAACATCATTTGAGCTAACTACTTGTAAGTATCTTCATTTTCTAAAAATACACTGCACCAGCATGTTTCCTTTCTTCTGACAAAAATGGCACTGACCATTGAACCTGCGTTTGTTCGGGCGTCAATTTACATTACTATTAATATGTTGTGCATTTTGTGCTGCTGATGGAATAGCAGTTCAAAGTTTTCGTTCCAACAGTACCATGGAACATCCGACATTTTTAGAATCTTTTTCTTTTAACGTTACCACTAGATTCTGATACGATACGTTAATATTGGGCATGTTATAGTCCTAGGTATTGGTATATAAACGTCTAGTATTCCTCTTGTTGGATTCTCCAGAGATGTCCATTCGTTATGTTGTACTATATCCCTTCTAGTCTTATAGTTAGAACTTGTATGTTTGTGTGTCAATCTACCCAAATAAATAATCAGGATTTCTGTAGTAAGCATCTTTGAGAAAATTATTTGTTTGTGAAATGTTCTCGATGAGTGTTCGATTTTAGATTGACATTAACCTTTGAAGGCTTCCTACAGTTTCCAAATTTATAGGTATATTTCCATGGCGCGTAACTTATCTCTTACACAAGTTATGTTGGATGTGACACATCTGAGAAAATAGCTTTGCGCTAATAGTTTTCGTGTATTATGTTTTGTTACAATTACTGCCTTTTAGTCATCTGTACCGACATCTAGAGTCTTTCTAAACTATACGTCGGCCGGAGAAGTCAATGATTTGGACTATTATTTGTATGAAAAGGATTGAAAGCGGTACTTTTATACCTTCTAATTATAGAAATGGATGACCCGCGAGTTGAAGTCAGCGTATAGGATGTACCGTTTGAGGCCTCTTGGGCACGAGTTATCAATATTAATATTAATATTACTACTATTGTAGTTTCAGTAGTTTCTTGGAGCTGGAGTTGTCAGTTAATCAAGGATGTATATTCTTGTAGATGTTCTGATGTAATTCGACACAGTAATCAAATCAAAGACTTGGTAGTAGATAGTAATTATTAATATTAGTGATAGTGATTTATGATACTGAAGAAGGTAAGCTTAGTATATGAACCAATATTTAACAATCGATTACGCCTCTTCTTTCACAAAAGTTAGTTTATCTCTTTTGGATTACATATACACTAATACACTAATACAATACTTTCATCCGTTTCAAAACTTCGCCGTCGCTTAAAACAAGGCGGCGGTGATTCTCCGTACATATTGAATAATATAACTGTATTTTACCCAGAATCATTCGTCTATATGAATACATGTGTGTACTACAACATTGAAGTATCCAATCAGACGGCAATTTTTTATTTAATTATTACATATTAAATATATCAATAAATCAATAAATATTTTACAAATGTTGAACTATACATTAAACAATTTTAACAATTAGATATGTGGTTCCGTTATGGTTATTTTTTTGCACCACGTCCCAAAAATAACATTAACGTTTTTTACACACATTTCATAAACAAAAGTTGGCAAAGCGTAATGTAGAAGTAGCGATTGAAATATTCGTTATTATATTTTGCATACAAATTGGGAGGTTTTTCCGTAAATAAACTGTTCAAAAAGAGAGGGAATCCACAGAAACAGACAACCATCGATCAACAACCTCACAACTCAAGGCGGTACGCGAAAGGTGATCGGGTGGCGGAATCAATCACGATTGACATGACGAAATGATAGTATAAATACCAGGTCCATAAATGAGTAGAACTATAATTAATAAGCAGATACACATAATTATGGAAAACAACCAACGACACTTCGAAGAATCACTAGAGGTCATCGTACTGCATATTTGATCCAGATTCCATAGGATGGGACCATGGTGTCACGACTAAAAGTGCAGGAATTACAGAAAGGTAGGTTGCTGTTGAAAAACTGCTCGAAGAGAACACCTGCCAGCCACAAAATCAAGTCTGGGTACTATCACAAAATTTAGTGTGCAAATACGTAAGGGGACAACCTAACGTTAACACGTATAGATCAAAACATAAGTCGAAATACTTAAGGGAGAGGAGCAAAAGAAGGAAAGACAGACAATCAATAAAGAAGGGACGACTGGAGGAAAGATAATAAAGAGTCGTAAGACGGTGTAAAAAATCCGCGGGTGACTTGTTGGTATATAGTTGTGGTAACAACGTTGACGAGAAGGAGTTTGTAGAGGTCGTCGGAAAGATGGTGCTTGAGGAAAGCGTTGTTATCTTTTATTTTTTTGTTCGTACCATGGAGGAACGTGGGTAGTTATCTTGCGTCGGCGGCTAGAATCTAACTCCACGTGTTCGGAATTGCTGGTGTTGAATAGGGATAATACAGTGTGGATAACTGTACTTCAGATTAGAGGTAAATGCTCCATACAGTCACACTATTTGGTCTAATGGTTTGAGACCTCTAGGTTCGATTAAATAGTTTAGGTCGTAGGTTCAAACTTGGGGTTCGACCAACAGGTTATCATTCTTTCGTATAGCTGACTTGACTGAAAGACAAAAGACTGCCTTTTGTCTTTTTTCTGACACTGTCGATCGATGCGTAGATGACGCATGCGATCGGTACACTCCCCCTCTTTAAATGCCGATCTGTGTGTGGGCTCTATCGCGGAGATCGACGGGAGTGTTATTGCGTTGGAGCAGTTTGAGGAAAAGCCTTGGGACATCCTCGTAGACACGGGATAAGGGTTCTTGGGTGTCATTTGTATCGGAAAATAATTTCCACCGGACTTGGACGAATAGTTGCCCGTCAACGTCCACCAGTCACAGAAGACAAGATAACGGCATCCTAGTATCTGATGAAAGTACGTGCGACGAGATGGTCGTTTCATCCAGAGAAGCGTCGGAATAAATCTTTAGACGCGTACCATGGTCTTCCTCCATTTCTCCATTATGAAGGTCTTCCACTTGATAAACGTAGCCATTGAGTGCTTTGATGACTCGACGCGGACCACGACAGTGAAGGAAAAATTCTCACCGTCAAAGAAGTTTTTAATGGCCATAAGAACGTAATCTCCTTCGGAGTAGTTCAGGAGTTCACTCTTGTGTTTGAGTTGTTTATTTCCACGCATGAGTTCGAGTTGGTTATCCAGCAAACGTTGTACCATTGGATGTAATTCGTCCATAAAGGAGGCAAGGAATTCAACATTCGACGCCTTTTATTGTTTTGCTGCTGTCATTGTGACGGACTTGGAATCCCAAGGTGCGTAGAAAAACTAAAATGGGGACAGAAGGTGAATGTTCTGTGGAGGCAGTGATTGGAGCAACGTTGTTACGTTGCAAGGATGGCGCATTATTTGGTGCGATTTGGAATAATGGAACGAGTTGAGGCCAGTCGTCATGTCTAAATTGCAATTCCGACAGTAATGCTCGGGCCACGCGTAATAGCTCATTTACAAGTCGCTCTATTGCACCGTTTGACCAAGGGCAATAAGGCAACGTAAAATGGTGTGATGTGCGCAAGCTCTTGAAAAGAAGAAGAATCGTTTCATTTTTAGAATGAGTAGGGCCATCAGACATTAATCCTTTTGGAACACCTAACATGGCACTCCAATCGAGAATAGAATTGGCTGCAGTCTCAGCTGCTGTGGAAGGCGATGGATATATCCAACTATACCCACTATGATCGTCGCGTACCATGAGTATGTACTTATGTCCAGTTGTTCTTTTTCGAAGATCGATGTAGTAAAAATGCACCAGATCATTGGGATTTGTACCATGGATTGTAGGACCGAAGGGACGAGGGACAGTCTCACCTCTAGTAGTGGAAAGGAAATGGATGCATGATACGACAAAGAGCCCAATGTCATCGGACAATGTAGACCAAAGAAATTTTTCAAAAACCGCATGTTCGGTTGCGAGGACACCAAGATGACCAGCGGAACTGGTATGAGCAATGATACCGAGACGGAGTTGGAGATCGGCATCACCGCCGGGAATCCAAATCGGCCCCGAGAGAGAGCGAGGCCAGAGACCGTCATTAAAGATAAGGTTTATCAGGAGAGAGGAAGCATGTTGTGTTTGAGAGGATTGGATGGCAAGCATAGAGGGCCAGACGTAACCGCGGAAGGTGGTGGGAAGAGGGGGGATGGAGACAAGACGGCGAATTTTCAGCGGAATAATCCATTGTGTTAGAAGATCGGATCAATGTTGTCGTCCCCACGTATGTGAAAGAAAACATAATTACCATCCAGTCGTAGTATTAATTCTGGAATGCGTCCTTGATGAAAAATTAAACTTTCAGTTGTACTCATTTTTATGTTTATTAATATGGTATATCTTATGCAAGGTGTGCGTTTTTTATGACTAACATTGGCGGAGGAGTGAGTCTCATAGACTTCATACATTTCCCGTTTCCTTAACTGCACTAAGGGAACGTGTGCTACACGATCGATTAGTGCAACCAGTGGTTTATGGCTCTAAGAATCTTCTAGATAACTTCGTGGTAAGAATCTTTTGTCGTTCTTGTCTTCTTTGGATCTCATTTTTTCGCTGACAGATTCAGCTGCCATGGCATTCAATCTTTCCAGTGCTCCGTTTCGCAAGTTGTTGCCACTCCGAGTCAAACGGAAAATACTACTGGATCTTTTTCTACACCATTTCATTATAAATGTTGAATACCCAGAGATTTAAATCTTATCCAAGTACAAATCTCTGAAACACACGCAGACATGACACGTTTTCTTTTGAATCATAATTCATTTGATTATAGTTTCTGTTAGATTAATGCTACCATGTCTTTTGTAGCGTTGATTTTTCTGAGCTACCTTCTATTTTTTGGAGAGAACCAAGACTTTTAATCTGTTGAACTGCGTTAGTTTCTTTTACTAACCTATGATGCTTCTTTCATACGAGAGAAAACGTTTGTATACTCTTTTCTACTTTTGGATCTAGTCGTTCGTCGCAACAAGGACGGCAATGAATCTTCAATTACATTAGAAACCAGCACTTTTACGTCAGTATTAGTCTGTAAAATATACTTGTAAAAACTCCGACACGTTAAATGTCAACACATCCATTCATTCTTGCCTTACGGTTTCTATATCACAATAAAATACGGTTCCCTATATGAACAGTTGGTAATGTAAGTTGTAAGAAACGTGTAACTATGTTCAATTTCCTATTGGGTACTTGGTTTCAAAATTGTGAAGATCTCCCTTTGATAAAAAGACAAATTTTACAAATAATGCATTCAGTGCCCTACAAATATAGATTTATTTAGCTGATGTTGAAATTAACTTTACTCTCTTTGCTTTCTCCTCCGGACATGTCTGATCACCCCCATAAGGAGGTTGATCTATACTTGAATAGTCCATTTTCTACTCTACACTATTTTCATTTATAAAATAGCGCTAAGATATTTTCTACTGTAACTTACATACTTGAAGTATTGTTTCTACTATTTACGTTTATGAGTTTTTTCTATGTTTTACATTGCTTTTCTATTTTAAGCTAATTTGATATGTTTTACTGGTAATGATTATTTGTTTTAATACTTCTTACCAATATATAAGACGGCCTCGAAAATCCGTCTCTAAGATTTTTTTGGTATCGATTATCAATTCACTTTTTTCCAACAAAACAACCGTTTAAGCGAAACTTTAAAGTACGCCCACAAAAAGTCGATCAATACCACTAACTAATTAAGGTTACTAGTATAACTACGGACAAGGTTGTGCAAAAACTTCTTACTTTCCTCATACTGAAACTATCCATCTAAAATTTCAAGTCTGAGAAAATAGATACACTTACTAGTCATTTTCAAAATTATTAAGTACTGATCTGGGATTTGAAATCCAGCATTTTTAAGTCAGTGAATAGTAAAATCAAATCGTAAGATAATTTTAATTTTTCCTTGCCTTAAAATTGTTTTCCTTTTGAAAATAATAACAAAACCTAAGAACTTTTAAATTTTTCAACAGTGAAAACGAACACAAGAATCATCAAGAAAATGTCTACACCGCGCAGAAGACCAGTACGGGATCCGGATGCAAGTATCGAATACTCTGACCCCGATATCCGGCAAGCCGTGATGACCAATTTAATATTTTATACAGCTGATTTGCCCATACACACCCCACTCCGCACATCCCACCTAGACTACGCTCCGGTAATCATCTACACTACGTATCTCATCAAAATACAATAAATATATTCCGCATCCATTACACCTCGAATACAGCCTATTGACGGACTGAAAGCTCGACGTATCGAACGGATAGCACTGGAAAGGCAAAGAGGACGACATAAAACCAGAAAGGTATACTGTGAACCCTGCAAACAGTATTTGAATTACCATCAAATAACGGAATACAGGAGAGGTAAAAGAAATCAACATTCCATTACTAAGAAATATTTCTACTGTCATACTTGCAATATAAATTGCATAGTACACACAACTGGGACGCACATATTGGGGGAAAAGTAATTTCGATAAGAATAAGCCAAGAATACAAGGTCCATTTTTTTATTACACGTTCTCATATTTTTTATCATATTTTTTTAGTCTCATAATTATTTAATTTATCCATAGATAAATTGTGTGTGTGATGCATCACAAATCCAAAAATACATATATCAAACAAAAACAAAATTACAACAAAAATAATGGTTTTCATTACAGTAGCATTACCATTGTTCATTCTTAATAAAAAATAGAACATGTCACACGTGCAAGGATAAATTGCAGAATTACAAACTTACAGCCCTTCAAGCTACAGCCATATTGAATTCAAAGTAGTTCTCGAAATTTTTAAGAACAAACATAATCGCATCGACCACACTGCGTGTATCCCAGAGATGCGTGACGAACTGCCTGTAGAATTCCTGTACAACATGGAACACCTCCGTGGCACAACAACACTGTGGCGGATGATGAGACTCTTCTTACTCATTCGAGGTATGGAATAAACCTTCGACTAAGATAATACTGTAATCTATTGGAGACTCACTGCTTGTTCCCTAACAGATGATGCAGATAAAGGACCTGCAGTAGACCAATTGAGATAATTACGTCAACTTATGAGAGTTTTACAAAATACATTCACCTCTGTCGATGTCTACCTGCAAATAGAATTAGAACAATCAATGATATATTTCTCCCTTCCTCTCAAAGGTTATATTTAATAAAACGCGTGATATCAAAGTATAATATGGTTAGTATTAGGTCGGTCAATACCACGCAGTGATATCAAAGAAAAATCCTGGATAGGGTAGTGGATATTAAAGTTATGCAATTAACGAATTATGGTCGTTACGAAATTAACGAGTAATTTATACGTCCGCAAAGGTGGCCTAATTCTCTGACACGACTAAGTGGCTTTACTAGAATGAGTGACTGGAGATGTGGTTAATAACTCCAAAAAGCTCCCGATTGTCGGAACTTTTAATGTGGCCGTTTGGTCTCTTATTGCTCTAATGAATGGTCGTTAGTCCCTTTTAGTCGTGGTGCTCGGTCTTCTGAAAGTTACCGGGGAGCTGCTCCGGTTTTGAGATATTAAAGTTGAAAATAGTTAATCGTTGTAAAATGTCTACCCCTTTTATTTTCAGTTCTCTCCATCCGAAATATGGTATGTGTACTGAATAGGTTCAGATTCCAGTCATGGTAAAAATGACTACACGTGTAGAATATTATCACCGTCAGTGAGCGATTAAGTTGCTGCGGTGAAATATTCTAAATTCCAATACGTGTTCGTAAAATTTTGTAATCCGCTACGTGCATGAAAATTATGGAAAACAATAAATTTCTGTAAATTATCCTGATTACAGTGTAAGATGTATCATCATGACTTGTACAGTCACCTATCCCTCATAGGCCACCGATGCTTTTTCTGTTATCACCATCTGTTCGGTAATTTTTCTTCTCTTTATCCTCTTTCCCCTTTTCGTACGACTGCCGTCGTCATCAATATTATCAACATCGACACTCCGAGAGTTCTCTTTCTTGCGAACACGCCCAGCCTTGTGGGTTTAGATGGAAGAAATTATTTTCTATTATGAGGTATATCGGAGATGTTTTTGACAGTATTGATTTTGTGAGAGAATCAGCTGGGTTGCTTGGACCGGGATTCCAAGCAATTCTATGAAGATAAATAAGGTCATAACTATGTCTAAGAGCCAAGATGTTAATTTGCAGGCGTCATTCTACCATCTCTCTGTCTTTAGCTACTATTTTAAAGACGGTCTTGGAATCTATCATTGCTTTAATACGCATCTTTCTTCCGAGAATTTCGCCAACAAAATCTTTCACAAGAAACGTAAAGTCAAAACCGAGGACTAAAGCTTGTATCTCAGCCGCCATCACACTTCTTTCTACCTTTTGCATTTATTTCTACCATAGTGCAACAAATTACATCTGTCGTCTTTATCAACTATCAATATGAAGTACCAAAGTTGACTTTTTATCCTGGTGGTGTTGGAAAACGAAGCATGTGTGAGCAGTATAATTATCGTGAAGTACAAGTCGAGTGGGACATAGTTGAGTCCTTGGATACTGGTGCTTTGGAGGAATTTTATCGCCTTGTTGAGCAATTTGTATTCATCCGTCGTCGTCGGTTTGTTCCCTGGAGCTATGAGCTGTAATACTGCAAAAACATCGGGGCAGGTGTTTACTCCGTTGCATTGAGTATATGATCTTTGGCTGCTGAATACCTTCTAGTCCATTGTTTTTATCAAGTTTTTGATCATATATGGTTGTGATATGAAAAGCTTGTTTCCTTCATCTTTCTTTATTAGAATTCCACTGAAGGAAACGGGATTTCCTTTTATCATAGTGCATGGTTTGCACCTAAATGCCATGTATGATCTTTCTTTTTCCGACAAGAAACATTAGCTGCCAAATCCAAGTGAATTGTCCACTTGGAGCAGGATTAAACCGTCGAGCTTTCTATCGTGTTTTCTGATCAGTAAGCAAGGGTCCGAAGTGGATCTTTTCATTTTTAAGGACGTCTACGTGGTGGATCAAATATGTGGGATAGAAGAGAAGACCGGATTCTGGTATCCCATATAGTGCTTGGATAACTTTCAAAAT
>JAULBU010076272.1:0-10042 GCA_032358235.1 Odonthalia washingtoniensis | reverse complement strand
GGACCTATTTTCGAATCTCTTCCTCACTTCATTCAAGCACGTTTTGTAGATATATGATAGCCATGATGGTTTCTGTATGTTCAACTGAATGTCGTTTTCTTCAAAAGAATCATTTCTTTTGTCAAAGTGGGGCTGATCAAAAGAAAATATTTATTTGTTCGTTCTATTGATTTGAACTGTTTCCATACCATTATCAACACTATTACCTATGTTTTATTTATTATCCAATTCATTGCAAACAGTTTCGTTACGAAACAACTTCCATGTGTTATATTTTCGATGACGGAAAATATCCGTAACGGTTAATCCTCTGAACAAAGTTCTCATTCGGCCATCACCCTCCTGATTCTCACTCTTTCGACCGTGAATAGTTATACAAAATCGTACGGCGCAAAACTTCTTCGCTGCATCTGGAAATGAAAAGTATGTACCACTACTGTGAGAAGACAGCCAATAAAACACGGTTCTCAACATAACTATACTAAAGAATTGATAACTAAATATAATTTCAAAACCAGGAAGTCCACGCAACAGTTTCGCCTTCCACGACCTTATTGGGTCTTTCCTTACAATATCTAATTTCCCAGCTTTGTCTAGCACTTCCCCCCTTTTAAGATTTCCGTTAGTTTCGGTATCGATGTCATCCTCTATAATAATTCTGTTTTCTAACAGGTTCAACTTTTTATCTGTCGAGTCAATGAGAAGTTTGTACCTTTCTTCTGATTCCAGCAGTTCTTTTCTTTTCTTATTCCCTTCTTCTACAATCTGTTCGAACAACAACGACATATTTAATCGCTGTTCAATGCCACTGGAACCATTAATCCCATTATTCCTCTAAACAACATCTCGTAGATGAATTTTTCTCTATTGCGGTCTACCTCTTATTTAATATCATGTCCCTTTTTTCATGGCGGCCCGCATCAAATCAGGAGATTTGGACGGTACATGCTCATATTCATAATCGAATAGTAATTTGTTTGGATAATGGCGAGTGAGACTACTCACCGGTGTACGCTTACGCAAATCAAGAGATTTGGACGGTACATGCTCATCTTCATCATCGGATAGTAATTGTTTTGGATAATGGCGAGCGCGGCTGCTTACGAGTGCACGCGTTCTACCTTCATCATTACCCTCGCAGCTCTGTCTCAGTTTTCGCACCCTACGATTCCTAACTCTGCTTTAGAAACGGTCTCTCTTTCTTTTGACTGCCCTTTTACTGCCTTTATCAATGTCACCGACTTTACCAAGTGGGTCTTTATTGGGAGAGATAGGTGTTCTTTTCACTGTCCTCTTAATCCCTTTATCAATGTTACCGACGTAACCAATTGGGTCTTTGTTGGGAGAGATACGGGTTCTTACACGAATACTTACTGGTGCACCACTTTATTTCGTTTCCACATGAGTCCCACTTGAATTTTCATTTTTGTCGTCCGGAAGAACCGGCATCTCCGTATGTGCCGTACTAGATGATGAAACGGCTCATCCTTTGTTACCGGCGGTCATAACTACTCGTTGAGTAGTTAAAACTGGTAGTTTTTTCTTGATCAGGTAAGTTGTTATCGTTCGCGTACGACTAGAGCTATACGTTCCATCACACTTTTTTCATGTTTCATTACTTTTTGAGGTTATTAATTTCAAAAAGCCTGTTATAAAATTATAATATACACGTTTTCAATAAATTACACTCTTTTAGTACCATCGGCCGTTTATGTATTTCGTAACCCTAGAGATTATACATGATGAAACGACACCTCGAGCACACAAATTTTGTAAACTCCCGTTGCTTTTTCTTAAACAGTACAGTACTATGATAACAGAAAAATACACTTCAAGCCTTACCATCATCTCACAATGGAGACACTGTATTTAGCTTAGTGACACTATTTTATGTTCTAGTCACTGTATTTTGCTTAACGACACTATTTTATGTGCTTCATGATCCAAAAATCATTCCTACTACCATCATCCTCAATAATGACAATAACAACATCATTGATACTGCCACCATTCTCATCAATATTAACAACATCAACGCCATTGCTACTACCACCATTCAAACCAATAATAACAATATTAACATTGCCACAACCATCATTCTCATCAATAACAATATCAACTACATTGCTACTACGATCATCTTACTTGATGTTGGATAATTTATATATACAAGTAAAACATATCATGTGCAAGCTACAACTGTCCTCGGTCACTGATATAGCGAAAGAACAAACAGCTGTAGTCGAAAGCATTGTAATGATAACTGCGACATAGTACATGGATGTGGGGAACGCCCCAAAATAAATAAGGACTGAATTTGGAGCAGTACCCGTCAATCCGCACCCAGCACCAAAAAGGATAGCATCTGCTACACTAAGGCCACACCCTCCACATGGTGGTTTCAGAATCTTAGCCGCATCAACCGATTTCAAATATTCACCATTCCCATGCAGTATGCCAACATTTCCACCTTTCATCGCCTCCATTATGATAAGTTGTTCTTCCTGTCGCTGTCCTGCCATCATGTTTTTACGATCACCTAGTTTATCATTGTGTCGACACTCTCCAACCGCAACTACATTGTTTGAGTCTGCCGATAATGTTGTTGTAGGTTGTATTTCCAATAATGCTGCTGTTAATGTGATGCTTCGAGATGGTGTACATGGTTCAGGACGTTGATGATGACAATGTTTAGCTCTCGTGAAAAAAGGAAAGTTAGGTCATTTGAAACTAGAGATATAAATGGAAGGTGTGAATGTAATTCCAATCGCGATTGTAACTGCTGTAATTTGTGCAACTGTTTTAAATCCGCCTATGTAAAACACTTTAGAACAGCGACCATTTCTGTGACAGAAAAAACGAAAGAAGGGTCCCAAAAATCACACTCTACACCAAGTGACCCAAGTGCCTTTACAGGATATAAGGCATCCCCGAGACGACTGAAATACTTGTAGTTGTACCTAACGCATACGCCAACGTTTCCAGTAACAAAGAAGATCGTGGTGGTGCTCGGATCTGTGCTAGTAATGGAGATGAGCCAGCTGCTAGCAAAAAAGCAAGTGCAACAAGCGCTATGTATGGATGACGTGGGCTGTGCACAGTAAAAACATCGAGGGTTCTGTGACGGAGGAGAGTAATTCAGAATGGGTTGATGACGATGATGATAGGTAGTTTTGTTAAAAGTTTGAAGTAAAGAAACGAGCGGATGCGAATAATGTGGCTGTCAAAGAGGCGCTGAATAATGCAAGTGAGCATCAAAAGGGGCATCGTCGTGGTGATGGTAATGGTGATGGAATAGACCTACATTGCGATTAGGTTGACAAGATTGATGATATTGTTGTTCTTGTCAATGTTGGTGGTGGAACGAATAAAAGACGACATACACTTGCCTGAGTGGCACCTGCAGATGTGAGAACAGCAGCAAGAATTACACGAATAATTGGAAGGTTAGTTAGAGGAAGTAGATAAAATGCAGAAGGAAGTCATTGTGACTGTGATGGTGGGAATCGGGCTGTTTCGCAGGTTGAGCGGGCTGAACTAGTTGTGAAGGGAGCGGTATGTATTTTGGTTTGAGATTGTGGTCTGCCATGTCGAGTTTGCGATGTTCTGTTCAGTTTGCTCGAAGACATAATATTTCATATGTTATTTATGTGGCGGAACCGATAGTACTGTACGTACATTTACTCATAATTACCGTAAATGAATATTAATATCTAAATAATAATAAAAATATTACTATTATATTAATATCATTACACATATCACATATCACAGCAGTGTTGAAGCTGAGAATACTAAAATTAATATAATAATAATAATAATAATCTCTCTTTCAACACTACTGTCATTCAATATTTTCACGTTCACACGTGTACACATTTTGGACCCAAAACAAAGGCCGCAAAAATATATCCGTAGAGTAGATTGTACCGCGCAATAGGACCGCGCAATAGGACCGCAAAAGTAATTTTTTCGGACCTGTGTTTTTTCACAGTGCCTTTCACAGATTGCTTTGATTTTTGACAGGTGCGCCAATCTGTCATCTAACTCTACGGAATTGCGGGCTTGTTCAAGGGGGGTGATCAAACACACGCATAGCGAAAGGAAAGGGGGGGAAATTCATCGCAACATCAGACGAAAAATTATATTTAAAGGTCACAGCGGAGGTGACTGACGGCGGTAGAAACAGGCCAAATCACTTATTTTTAAAACTTTAATGAGTATATATGTGTAAATGTGTAAAAGAAACGTTTCATCAAAAAAGACGGCAGTGAAAAGAATTAATTATTTTAATGATTAATTATTAAAATAATTAATTCTTTTCACCGTCGTCTTTTTTCTCTTCTCCTTCCTTCCCTACTGTTACTGCTCTTCCTCGTGTAAAACCGTCATCATTCGTGGTTTTTTGGAACGACCTTTACATACCCAAGATTGTACAGCTTTACCAATTTAATGTTGATAGATTACGAAATCTTCTAACATCTATATCCCCGCTCCTTGTCCACCCCTCTAACGTTCGACACTGCTGTTATTCATGAAGAAGAAGGAGAAGAAGAAGAGGACAAAGTGAATGAAGATGATGGTGATGTGCATCAAAGAATTTTCAACACTACTGATGATCAAGAAAATGATGAACAACAACAATATTTTTTACCAATTCTTAGTGATACTACTATAGGCAACAACACCAATAATATTAATTACGACAAAACAGACTCTGAACTGGAAACAGACAATGAAAATTCACAATCACATGCTACCCGTTTATCAACATTATCAAGATTGTTAGATATACGTGCGAAGACACTACAAGCAGCTGAATCACAACTGGAACAAGAACAACTCTCCGTAAAAACGCATCATCAAACTCCGACAACAATTAACAAGGAGCACGCAGCATTTATCAGACATTGAAAGATTCATCTCAACAATGAAGCTCGGAATTACATGACAATCATAATGTTACTTTCCATTTCAATCAATTATGGAAAAGCTTGATAGCATTTTAATTGCAAATGCTTATGAATGGATTATTGCTCCATTAATTATTTAGCTTGGTGATCAAAAAATGAGAATTGTCAAAATGAAATCAACTAAACTGAGGCTGGAGGTACACTGTAAAGGGGGGAAATAATAATTTACTTTTTTGTTTTTTGCTTTACAGTGGCTACTTACAGTATTTCTACGCTGGGCAAGAAAAGCCCCCGCACCGGGGGACTTTCCACGCCCAAGTTCCGTCAGCGTCACAAAAAAGAATCGAACTCGCGTCTCGACGTACCCAGAGAGGGATCTTTAACCACTAAGACCACTGGGAGCGCGCGCTGACTTGATTACTTGTAATTAGAATTTTATATCTTCCGGTTCTGTATGCAATCCTTACAGAAGCCTCATTTCTTAATAAAACACACGACCGTCGGCCACTGCAGCGAGCACATAGCGACTGGTCAGGACTCACAGTCAACTCTCTTCGCCTCGATTAGCACGCTGCACCGTTGAGCAACATTCTTCCCGCACGTCCACATCATGACTTCCCCAAATTGAGTGTTTCTAACTTTGTCTGGTTATGGAAAGGGGGCCGCCCTTGTTCTCGTAAAGAGGGTTGATAATGAGAGGAACAGCGTGTATGAAGTAAGAAGAGTACATAATAATATTATGTACTCTTATAATAATAATAGTAATGAAAGTAGATATTATGTACTTTTATTGCCTACAGAAACCGAATATTATACTGCTTCTGTACAGTACATGACTGTCAGTTGTTGCTAGCCAAGGTACTTCGGGAGCCTCCTGTGGGTTGTCTAGATACTGGCTGCTTTTGCACTTGCTCTCGGCCAATGAAATCATGACACGTATCAAGAAAAATGAGACTCCTCTGAACAGGGAGACGTCCGCAATCACCCGTCAAGGTTCGAACTCCCGATCAGCTGGTCCGAGGACCGTAGCACTAAACAGTAGCCCAAACTGTTCCGATCGGTGGGAGATTGTATTGGTAGAAATTGATTATAATTGTCACAGTGACTTACAGTGAATAAGTTATGAAATAAGTTATTATTCGCTTATAAATATATACATATAATATATTGTAGCGTATCACGCGAGACGTACTACAGGTATGCAATCACAGCTGTACACGTCATCACGTGTACGCTCCATACCTCCCGGTGCCACCGTCACCGTCCGACCGTGTCCGTTCCCTATCTCTATTAGACATCCCCAGACACAGACAGACCCACGATCTACAACGAGGCAAACGAGAACATGAACACACTCCGGACACGAACAGGAAACACCTGTCTTTCAATAAAGACAAATTTCCTTCCCTTTCTCGATTCAGGCAGCTTCGCGCTACCTTTCATATATATAATAAATTTTATTATTGCTGTGAGTCACAGTGGTGTCTGGCTACTTTCCTGTAAGCAATGCTTCTCCTCACTTTCCGTTTCACTCATGTCCTCTTCAAGAGCCGCCGCTGGGCACATCAAAAAAACTCTTCGATAAGACAACAACTACAGTAGTAAAAGTTCACATGGGTGACTGTTTTATCGCTTAAAAGCAGTACATTGCGCCAAGGGGACGTATGTACACTAGAGCTAGTGTATTTTTTCCATACGTGGTGGAATTTTTCAGATAGAACAGAGTAGCGATACTATCTGTTCGAATAAAGCGTCTAGCGGCCCATCTCATACTAGGGCATCTCATTATCCGCTCCTTACTGTACTGTCAACAGGTTTACGAATCAAATTCTTCCATTCTATAGGCTTGTGTTTGTCAGCCAGCACGTATGCGGGAAAAGTTCCAGAATTGTTCCTGAAATTCACTCAAACAAGACCAGTGTTTGATAAAATCCGTCATTTTTTCAGCAGAACTCTCCACATTTCCATCACATTCGACTTGGTGATACCAACCATAAGTACATCTATTAAAAACGAGTGTTAACAACTGAGCAAACGGGAACTCCTAGCTGGAAAAGTGGATTATACTATCTTTTAGTAATATACAATCCATATTAATATAAAGGCATGTCATACAATTTTATTATCTGTTTTTTCTCACACGTGGCAGCGTACACGCCACTATGCCAGTCTCTTGAACTAGCGTCTTCTGCGCTCATAACTATTAAGAACGAGTGTTAAAACCTGTTCTCAATTAAGGGGTACACAAGCACAATAGTGGTAGTCGCGTAATAAAATGAAGCGTAGACGAATTTCAAGTTAGGTTAGTCGCTCCGTTTCTCACTTCGCTTGGCTGTACTACATGTAATCGCTGTCGTATAATACCACAATTATGAAAATTATACTCATTTTAGTATCATCTCTCTATGTTATAGTATTTTGTATTATCTCGATAACTTACGAACGAGTTGAGACTCTTTGTCATCCTCTCTTGCAGGTTAATCTGTGGGAGTTACTCTATTTGATTTTCAGATATTGTGCAGCAAGCTCTCTTTCCATTTTCTGGCAGAAACTAAATGCAATTGCTGCATTCCTGCAATTGTTATTTTTCTTCTCATCTCTTTATATACTATACTTTCAGTTATACTCTGCGGAATGGAACGGTATCGATTCTTCGAATAAAACTCTGACTTCCTGCTAATCATTGCTCACCGCTTCTTCGAGCTACAGCTTTATCCAATCATTCTACGGCAATCTACAGTATCGCCGTACCCTCTGTTCCCACTGTCACACTCAATAATAGTGGTGTGGGTCGTTGGCAAACTATTGGCCACAAAAGATACCCTAGCTCACAGTTAACCTGTTTACGGTCGCTTTCACGATGATGGAGATGATATCGCTTCCGATCCATCATTCCGTCTCGCTTCACTAGTTTATTAAATATGCAACATTTTTTTCAATTGGAACTTGTGTCAGCTTCAATTTTCCAATTCATGATTCGATACTCAAATTGCCTCTTCCCACTGTCGGGCCGCCGACAGTGTCGATTGTCTGTCATTCCATTACAGTCAGCCGTGACGTGTACTGTAGTGCGGAGATTACAGCCATGCTTCATACTGTAATGCTTTAGTCTGACTGAGAACAAAAACTGAGCTAACCGGAACTCTTAGCTGACAAAGTGATACTGAATTTTTTTTTAAATGTATTTTTTTTAAGACACAAAATGTGATAGAGGGCGCTGATGGATTTGAGTTGTGATTTTGGGTGCAGGTGTAATGGAATGGTCGATTGGTAAACGGAGAAGTGGAGGTGAAAGAAGGGACCGGCTTACCGTAGAGAATGGAAACAGATTTTGGCGTAATGTCTTCGTTGCGACGTGAGAGAGACGGCAAAGTCCGTTTTTGCGAAAAGTATAGACCTCTTTGTAAAATTTGGAAACGGAAAATATTTAGAAGCGGCAGAGAAGTGAAAATGAAATTTCTCTGAGCCAATTAAAATTTGCCACGGAGCGTATAGTACAAAACGCTAATTAAAGCTTTTTTGTGAAATTGTGAGGTAACCTGTTCTGGGGAAGGCAAGTTGGGGATGAGAAAAACACGAACAGTTCCGAGCATGAGCAGCTGTACATTGCTGTATATAAAAATGTTCCCATTCGTGCATGACCTGCACTGATTCTTGGTAGTGTCATGATGATGTGGTTATGATTACCTGTAAATACGCGATCAGGGATTATTTAAATTCCGCCGTCCTTTTCCGAGGAGGTGCGGCCGAAAACAGAGGAAAAGCACACCAATAGAAAATATGGCATCACATTCTCGCGCGCTTGAGGTAAAGCGAAAATGAGACGTGAGCCGGAGCGTGTGGTTATGGCTATTGGGGGCCTGGCATTCATAATTGGTGATCATTTTGAATAGATGATCTCAGCCTTCTCGCAGTCTACGCCGCGATGACTTAATAAAAAATAAAGCTCGCCCTCAAATAGCAGAAACAAGCACGGATGTAGTCTGTTTTACTTTTCAGAAAACTTTTTATTTGCATAAACATTTTCTCTACAATTACGTTAACCGGTCACATCCTCACATGTTTCACAGAACGTGGCATTTCTCCATTTTTGCTTTTCCCAAACAGACCTTGTGACCGTGCAACATGTACTTTCTTCCCGTCTCTATGCTGCAAAAATTATACATCACCACATACCCCAAAAAGTGGCTTCCTCCGCTCTCTGGCCAATCACCGCACTTTTCGGCCTGAAAAATTACCAAACTCAAAAAGTGTCATAGAAATCAGAGCCCTCTATCACATTTCGTGTCTTAAAAAAAAAGTTACATTTTAAAAAATAAAATCTCAAGCAGAAGTACCAATGAAAAGCTTCTTTAAACAGAAAAATCTCAAGCAGAAGTACCAATGAAAAGCATCCTTGAAAAAAATCTTTAAAGAAATCCTCAAAGAAAAGCAAGGATGGTTTTCATTGGTACTTCTGCTACTTTCGGATCAAAACATGAATTAGGAATGAAAATTTAAAAAGAGACCACATAATCAACGAAACAACATCCAGGAAAGTGCTGTGGATTTTCGAACAAAGAGAAATGGTCATGTTGCTAGCAATAATGTAGGATATTTTTCTGTTGAAACGACTAAACAACAGTCGTTTCAGTTGAAACGGCTTTGAAACAACAAATCAATTGTGCCTTTTTTGAAGGGGCAAATTGTAGTTGGGGGATATAGGGGAAATAGGGGATTGGCGTATGGGTGGAATATAGGGGCAATAGGGACAATAAGGGGGTTTTGGGGGATTGTAATTTTAAGACCAGCTGTGCACTGTTGCCTCCGCATATGATCGGTGCCATGTGGCACCACATGAGCCAATCAAAAAGCGCCACATGTCGCATAAGAAAAGCCGGCATTGAGACAAGGGCGATACCGGGCTATACCCTGCACGACACGGGCCCCGTTCCTAGGTCCACCCGCCGGGGATTGAACTGGAAACCATTCGTCAAGCAAAGGGTCTCCCGACCACCAAGCCACGATGCCGGTTGTTGATTTCGACCCTCGATGTATCTTGTTTATACGGCGCAAAATTACAGTGTACAGTGCCTTTTTCTTTTTACGGCCGGCCGCTTAGTACACAACTAATTGCCCGGCCGCTTACC
>JAULBU010076261.1:0-10045 GCA_032358235.1 Odonthalia washingtoniensis | reverse complement strand
TGAAATTGAAGGAGCAGAAGAAAATATTCCAGTATTACGACAAATAGTTGTAGAAGATGATACGTACACACATAGGACTGTTGCCGAACAGGACCGACACACACAGAAGACTGCGACCAACAACTATAACATTGATGTACATTAGTTCGTCTGTGTAAAGCCAGAACGGGAAAACTTAGAGACACTGTTCTGGATTGGTAAAATTATCGATTCCCAAAAAAACTGATGGAGTAGTATGTAGTTTAATTCTGCATTCGTAGGAATAATATGGAAGAAATAATTGCTACACAGCAATGTACGCACCGTCATATACACCTGGAAAATCGAAAAAAGAAGAACATGCGTAGAAGGACAAACTGTCAACGGATGCAGTCATTGTACATTTCAGAGACTTTACATAACAAAGGAGATGATCAGTAGCTGTTCAAAAACCCCTTTGTCAAAAAAATGACATTAAGGAATGTCCGCTGGATTTCATACGTCTTTGGCGTTACTTATATTGTCGTTAAACATTCTATCTCCTTACCCTATTTAATTTATCATCTTCTCCATTTAAATGGTTCTATTTCGTATATTTTTTTCTTTTTCACTATTATCTTGAATGCATTCAAGAAAGTGTTTTATAGTTTTATAATGATGATTTTATCATGTTGAATGTCAACACGCGTCTTTTTTGTGTTTAAAACATAATTAGAAATTCGCTGAAAGTCATTGCTGTAATTTTTATTTGTTCAATTTTAATAGAGAAAGTTTGTAAGCACCGATACACACCAAACTGTTGGCGTATCAATGATGGATAATATAATCTTCAGACAGTAATTGTATCTGATGGGGGTGATCCAGAGTTAGCTCGCTAGCTGCTTGGGCCGGGAATCCGGAGAGTACCGGGCTTGTATAGCCCCGGTCATAAATCAGAGTAAAGGAGGCACCGGGAGTCCTCAATCAAAATAAAAGAGGCATCTGTGATGCACTTTCCAAAAAGAGATGGGCTCGGTCCTAAATCACGGTAGAGGATTTATTGAAATGTTGATAATCATATGCACTCGAATCCTATTCTTCCTGGTGTATTATAGGAGGAGTACTTATTTAACTCTAATCGAGTAAAAGAAGAGTCTAAGTAAAAAAACAAATTTAAAACAACAAAACACGTTTTCCTAAAGGAGCACATGTCTCTGTAATAAATTGATCTGTGATGCACTTTTTCAAAATGAAAAGACTCAGTCCTAAATCAGGGTAGATGATAAAGAGGAATGGACTCAGTCCAAAATCATGGTCGAGAGTACTAAGTAAATGACCCAGTAAAGTAGAAAAGTGGACTAAGTAAAGTAGTAAAGTGAAGCGCTCAATCCTAAATCGGGTTGAAGCAAACATCGTTGATGCAGAAAACTAAACGACTCTTTGAGCTCCCCACAGCGCGTCCAAAGAATAGTCTGTCATCGGAAAGATGGACACGAATGTCAACGAGATATTTTAGATACCATAGACATCCCTTTAAAGATTTACCTTCCTTTTCAGAACCGGTTTCAAAAAATACCATAAAAAGGAGCAAACGTGTTTTGCTGTAATTCAAAAGATTCTTTTATTAGTTTTACTCTTTTTTTCATTTTTTGATAATTTTCATGTAGAGATTATTTTCAATACCACCCCCTACTGTTTCATAAATGTTGGATCTATGAATAATTTGTACAGCTGTCCGTATTGATATCAGCACCGATCGACAATCAACTAAACCCTGCAGACTGTAGCGCCTGATCTTCTATCGATTCACGTACCTTTCACAGAGTCATTTGCACCACCGTCACCGTCACTTTTCCTTCATTATCACCATCACAATCACCATCTCCATCGCCATCACCATCGTCATCGCCATCGCCATCACTATCACCACCACCATTACCATCATCAACAGAACATCAAGAACCACCCTTACCATGGGCTGATACATGATGCATCTCTCATGCATTTGAACAGCTGCTCTTATGGACCTCAGAACCGATCTACAATCAACTGAACCTTGGCAACTGTGGTACCTGATCTTTCATCTATGAAACTACAATCCACCGAGTCATTTGAACCACCGTCACAATCGCCATCGCCACCTATATCGTCATCATCATCTCCATAACCAATAACATCATTAGCAAAACATCAAGATCTACACTCAAAATGGGTTGATACACGCTTCATCTCTGATCCATTTGCACAGCTGCTCGTATTGACATCAGCACCGATCGACAATCAACTCAACCTTACCGACCGTATCGCCCTATCTTTTATCAATTAACGTACCATCCACCAAGTCATTTGAACTACCGTCATCATCTCCATCGCCATCTCCATCTCTATCTCCATCACCATCACCATCACCATCACCATCACCATCATCAACACAACATCAAGAAAGCCCATAATCATGGTCTGATACATGCTGCATCTCTAATCAATTTTGAAAGAGGGCGAGAGATGTTTTTGCTATTAACTATCGCCATACTCTCCTAAACTTCCCATCACAAATTTAATAATCCACTTTTCCAATCTCCATTACTATCAGAGTCGGAAATGTATGTATTGATTTCAACGGCTACCAGTTTTTTAGGTCTTTCTGATTCTGAGGCAATCATTATTCAACTGGCCGAAGCAAATACAGGCTTTTTACTTGTGCAAGTATTTTCAACGGGGAAATTGTACAAGTCTTTTAATGCGCCGGCTTCTTTTCAGTTCTCTTCATCGTCTTCAGCACAGACATTAACAGCTTCAATTTCAGCCCGACATTTTGCATTTCTTGCGGACTTTACGATCGACAATCGAATCAAAACAAAAATTCCAGCTGTACCACGAACCTCATACCACTGCCACGTAATAATCATAAACACAAATTGCACTGCCATTATCATGAACGGAAAGGTCAACAGTGGAGCCGCCAACTTTCGTTGCAAGTTATTAATCATGTTGATGACCAAATAATTAAAATATGGAACAGGATTATACAATGAGAAAGCATCAGGTTGGAAAGTTACAGGTTAGATAAAATCTTGGTGCTGATTATCAATCCATACCTTCGACATCGACATCGTCATCGTCATTGTCCTCCATCCACAACCATTACATGATTGCATCTAAAACCACATTGTAATTCCAATCTTACTCCTTCCCCAATTACACGGACATTCACTACACCAACATTACGTTCAACGCTTTTAATTATGGACACAGCGACTCGAATTCAACGTGCACATCAAGCATTCCCCACACCATCATCATCATCATCATCATCATCATCACGTTTAATAACTTCATACAAACTCTCTCCACGTACGTTACATGCATTTACTGTAACATTAACAACACTTTTAAAACGACATATATGTGGACGATCAGTTTTATCAATATTTTCATCATGTACACCCTGTGTGATATGACTTTTTCACCTTCAAAAATAATTAGGACTGAAACCATAATTCAAGGATTAGAAAAATATGTTTCATTTTGAAGCACCTTTAGTATGTGTTATTGAATATATGGAATTAATTGGTGTACCTATTGATATGCAACAATTACACTTTTTCATGACAAAATTGGCAAACAACGTGTTAATCTTCGTGTTCTTCTTGCTTCTATCGTTTCAACAGCAATTACGGGAAGATTTAATCCTTCTTCTGCTCGTGTTGTTTCATTATTTATTTCATCATTACCAATTCAAATTTACAGAAAATCATTATCAAATGTCGCTTCATCATCAAAGGTAACATCAGCACGACGTAAATTTGCGAAATTATTTTCAGAATATAGAAAAACAACACATTTATTACGTACATCAACGACACAACTATTATCAACAATATAAAATGATAATAAAATTCATACAGCATTTAAACAAAATGCATCATCAACAGTGAATATCAACATCATCACCAAACTTACAATGTATCCCATCTACTCCAAGTTTAAATAGACTTTTATGATCAACAATATTTGTACATGATAAATTAAATATGCAAATAATAATAGCGGATTATAGCCAAGTAAAATTACGCATAATGACATCATTAAGTAATTGTGAAAATTAATATTAGAATTTAAGAATAATATAGATATACATAGTTATATAGCTTCTTCACTATTTCAAATAGAGGTTGTTAGCGATTAAGAAAGAAATATAGTTAAACAAATTATTTATTATATACCTTATGGTATAAGTGCTAAAAGTCTAAATCTAATTTTAAATTATCATAGTATACGTAATACAGAAATGTTAATAAAATTATTTAATAAATGTTTTAATGGTTTATATGAATATACACAAAAAGTAATTACAGATGCTTATAATACTGGGTATAATACATATTTATATGATAGAAGACAATGGGTTACACAACTTTATGACAATGTTAAAAAGAATAAAAAATGAAAACGGAAAACGGAAATTAATGGCAGTAAATATGGCTATTCAAGGTACAAAATCAGATATGATAAAAATAGGAATGAGAAGAGTATGTGATTGATTCTCAATATTTTTTTCAAATTAGGACAATCGATTAATTATGCAAATGCACGATGAATTAATATTACAAGTTGATAAAAATATTAAAGATGATGTTATAAAAATGGTAATAGAAGAAATGACAAATGCATTACCTTTACCAGAAGATATTCAAATCGCTATCAAAGTTGGTGTTGGTACAACTTGGCGTGATGCCATAAACTCGTCTCAATTATACGCTTCTAATTATTTTACCTGAAAGTCCAAACAACAAACAAACATTTTATTTTTAAGCGAGATATTCATAACTTGAATTATTAGTTGATGATCTAGACAAGTATTCACGTGTAATTAATTCTTCTATACGAGATTTAATAGCCCTTGCTTCAGGTTTAAAAACTGAATTACAAAGTTTACAAACTTCCATTACCAACATTTGATGATCTAAAGTTTTATATTGTTTCATAACTCTTACAATAGCAGCTTCAATAGCATGTCTTCTATCTTCGATAACAGTTTCATGAGCAGATTCTTTCTCTTCTTCACTTATTTTAGCAGATGGCATTGGTATGCTTAATCTTTTCTTCGTTGATATAAATTTCATATTTAATTTAAATACATCATTACCATTAAATTCTCTTCCACGTGGTTCTTTTACTAATAACGCCGTTTTCTTAGTTAATAACGATACTAATGATGCTTTTATTAATTCTTCGCCACTTCCCGGTTTACTATTTTTTTCTTTTTCTTTACTATCTTTATCTTTAGAATCATCATCAGATATTTTGGGTTTTATAGCTGATACAATTTCAGAATATTTAATTTCATCTGTATTATTAAATAACATTAATATACTTAGTTGATGAGTCGATGCATGTAATTCAATACGATTATAAGGTTTTTTACCAATATATAAACTAGTTTCAACAGAACCTTTACCTAACGAATGTACCCATCTTAATACTCTTTGTGAGGTACGTTCTTGATAATATTCTCTAAACATTTGTTCACATCTTGCTAATTGTGGCGGTAAAACAACAATGTCTTCTGAATAAGACGGCCAATGACCTGTAGTCAAAACTCTAACAGTGAAATCAACATCACCTATAACAACAGCATTTGTTTCATTTGCTCCTGCGTCATCTTCATTATCTCCTTCAGTCCCGAATTTTGAAACTGTCCATTCGTGGAATGAAGATTGTGTATCTTTAGATACATTCATATCAGTTATCATACCTTCTAATTTTGTAGTAAAATGTGAACCACAACTTTGTTTTAATTTACCAATTAATTGATGTTCTGCATCATCTGAATGTGATCTATCAAGTAATAAACGTTTAGCTAGTTGTTTACGACAGAATTCTTGGAAAATATCTTTTTCAGATAAATATGTGAATAGTTTAACCAATTTTTCTAATTCTATTTCAACGTCACCTTCTGACATTTTTGCACCTTTACCAGTTGAATTTAACAATGAATCACAATAGTTTGCAAATAATTGTGCTGTTGATGTATCTCCAACTTGCTCATTTACAAATCTTTTAAATGCTTCTTTCATTGCTCTATTAAATACCGTATGTTTCCCGAAACAATTTGTTACTAAATCAACATATTTATCATGCAACGCCAATAAGCTTTGAATAAAATCAGGACGTTCCAAATATGAGTTAGTATTGGAATTTGTAGGAGTAGTAATAATATCAGTCATTGAATCACCAGCACTGGTACCAGGCGTTTTAGGCGTATCCGGAGCATTTTTTGCAGCATTGGCAGTAGAAGCAAGTCTAGCTTGTTGTTCACGTACAAGTTCCATACCTTCTTTTTGAATATGGGTTTTTAATATATTACCAATAGGTGCTAATCCATGAGGAACTCTAGAATATAAACGATACAATCTTTGTAGATCTTTCTGTTTGTTAGTAACTAATAAAGAAACCAATCCTGAATTCTCTTTAGCTAACATTTTATCTTGATGTGTTATCAAAACCTCTTTTTCATAGACTCTCAGTAAACGTTCTTGTGTTTGTGAATTTAAATATTGTGCAGCACGTTCCATTTCCTCACCAATACTTGAATCAGCTTTTTCCATAAAATCAGGAAATGATTCTTCTTCTGCCCACTTCAAAGAAGTTTTTTTATAAAATTCACCTGTATCCTCTAAAAATGGTACTTCCCATTCTTGTGTATAAACGTCTAGTTTACCCATACCCATTTCAACAAACATATTTAAAATTTGTTTCAACAATATTCTATCAATAGCTTCACCATTTCTTTCTTTTCTAACAATATTTAAAGCACATTTTCTAATATCTGATATGATGATATCAAATACTTCTTTTTTAAAACACATGTAACCAGCTTTTTCTAAATTAGGTTCTTCATTACGCTTAACATAGTATCTATCAATGTATGAAAATGTGCGTGTTACCCATTTAACCATCAATTTATGATTATTCCAACGTCTATTTAATTCTTTTAACATTGTTTCTATACCACGTATTTTATTTAATGCTGGCAGTGTAGATGATTTTAAATATGCTTTCAATGTATTTTGCACTCTTTCATATAGTTCTTTTGCATATGTTGTGGGTGTTTTTTGTATACACATTTTATAAACTGTTGTATAAATTACTCCCCATTCTTTAGGTCCGTCCACTCCATGCCTTCTTCTGTAATCTCCATCTGCATCAAGTACTGCTGCAAGTGGTTTGAATCCACGACTTTCAATTATTTCCCATCCAGCATCAATGTGAATTCCTTGTTCATCCATATTTGATTTTTTCTTTCTTATAGAGGTAAAAAACAAAACAAAACAAAGTTAAAATGGATGGATGATACGGGACGATGCGAGAGTTTTCGGTGATTCGGTGGAAGGTGTATAAAACACTTGTTTTCGATGTTTTGGAGGGTGTTCTAAACTTTTTGTGTCGGTGTCGATGTAGATGTACGTAAACAGATTTATTGACGTGGTGAATAAGCTAAATGAGGGAGTCAGGCTGTTTGCATCTCTCACAACGTCGTGAAGTCTCGAAAAAGGTTAAGAAGTCACGACAAGAAGCAAATCCTGATGGCTCCGTTGTAGCTTAGGTGAGAGTTTCTAGGAGCAGATGTTTTTTTTCAAATAATTTTCCAAAGCCACACTAAATAAAACACTAAAGGACGTGTAATTTTCTTTCTTTCAAATAATATAATATATTATTTGAAAGAAAGTATTATTTTTGTTGAAATCTTGCTTCTGGAAATTAGTTAAATTAGTTAAAAAATAGGAAGAATTAGAAGATGTATGGTTAAGCTCAATACACTCAACTCTCTATGCCATTCATCGTACAGTGTAATACAGTGTAATAACAACTGGATAGGAACGTTAGACTTTGACCCTTAGAGAGCGTGGTGACAACTTGGTAACCGTACACGAAATGGCCAGATAATGTACAGTATTATTATTCGTACAGTTTTTCGTAGGTTTTTTCGTAAAAAATGTTACCACGAAATTAGAGCCATATTGGCAATTAGAAAAGTTGGTTCCGTTATGGGTTAGTTTTTTGCGCCACGTTGCAAATTAAATTTTTACTATTGCGAATTAAATTTTAATATACGGTTGTAAAAATAATATCCACAGCGAGAAAAAGAAAATTTTAACTTATTTTTCTGTTGCTGTGAGGTAAGATTTCGATATAATCTAGTTATTTTATAGCTCCGCCGCAAATAAAACTATAAGTTATAAATTTTATTTCTTTGGATACTATTTTTTTCAAAAATTAAAAAAAAATACTTCTAAACATACATGTTTAGTGGCATTAAAGAAGACAACACCGTTTAAGAAAAGAAAACACAAGAAATGTTCCAAGCACCCCAGGGTAGAAGACTCTGATTCGGACTACTCCGATTCGGATTTAAGACTAATTGAAAATTGACCGAGAAGCAGAAGAAGCAGGCCCAGATATAAGCACACCCTCACCTCCCCGTTCACCTATCAACATCACCAGTAACTCACCACCACCACGACGACCACCATCAAGATCATCACTGTTACCAACAAATCCCACATTTTACGGTTGTGTTGAACCCCAATACCCAAAGAAAATTTTTCCTCGAACTGACCAGAAACAACCAGGACAAATAAAAAGAATCGATCCTATAAGAGCACATATGATTGAAAGAATACAAACACAACGGGAACGAGGTTCCAATAAATCTTTACAACAGAAAGTATACTGTGAGCCCTGCAAACAACACATCATTCGACATCAATTAATTGAATAACGTGAAGGAAAACAACATAAGATAAGAAAAAATTAAGACCTCAACAAACCTTTTGGTGTCACATCTGCAATTCTACATTCCGCATCGAAAACAATTCCAGATCACTTTTCTTTGGAAAACACATTAAAATAACAGAAAAATCAAGCAAGCACTTCAAGAATAATTTATCCTCCCTTATTTTCCCTATTTTCCCTTTTTGTATCATTTTAACTCCACAAAAACACAAAAACAATTACTACACAAAAATAAATAAAAAATCAAAAACGTTCCAAAAAAATAAATAAAAAACAAACAAAAAAGCCGTCCTCCCCACAAAAATTTACATTGTAAGTTTTACTTACTCTTTTTTATTGCATCATGACACAAGTAAAAAGCTTACTTGCAGAATTGGAAGCTTATCACCCCGTCAGTGATTCCCACACTGAATTCAAAGGAGTTCTCCATAGTTTTATGTCCCGACATAATACTACTAATGATACAACATGTATTACACAGATGCGTGAAGAACTACCTGTACAATTTCTATACACGATAGACAATTTTACGTGGTCCCACAACCCTTTGGAGAATAATGAGAGACTACTTGCTCATTCGACATATCGAATACACCTCCCACCAAGAGAACAATAGAATCGCATGGGGAATCAGTAATTGCTTCTTAACAGACGAAGCAGACAAGAGGTTGGAAGTAGAGAAATTACGATCACTCCGTATAGGCATGAAACATTTACCAAATACATCAACTTCTACGAGTGCGGGGAACCAAAACCATTCTGCAAAATCACAATCTGATTTACAATACACAGAACGCAAAATTGCGCAAAGTATTGCAAGCTGTTTTAAAAAGGATGACAAGTTTACAGGTAAATTTGGGGAAGACATTGTTGAATTTATTGGTAATTACATTGATATATGTACAGAATATGATCTTAACCAACAACAAAAACTACGCTATTTACATAATCTGTTTCATGGAGAAGCTAGACGCTTCTATAGACTTAAGGTATCTAACAGCTCAACATTTCAAGACGCATGTTCCTTAATGCAACAAGAATTTAATAGTGTAACCTGTCAAAACCGTGTACGTGAGTACTTACAAGGTTTACGTCTTACAACTATTACAGAGAAGCATGATGGATCTGTTAGTGACGCATTAGAAGACCTTCGTGATAAAACAACACACTTCTCACAACAAGGACCAAGATCACATCGTTCAGAGGAAGCCAAAGTAGAGTACCTAATTGAGGCAGCCGCAGATCTGGATTGGACACGTAGTGCATTAACGCAAAGTACCACGGCCAC